>CM068368.1:199752257-200003978 GCA_034769895.1 Magicicada septendecula | reverse complement strand
GACAGACAGACAGACAGACAGACAGACAGACAGACAGACAGACAGACAGACAGACAGACAGACAGACAGACAGACAGACAGACAGATAGATAGATAGATAGATAGATAGATAGATAGATAGACAGACAGACAGACAGACAGACAGACAGATAGACAGACAGACAGTTAGTAGATAGAGTGAAATCCAGTGAAAGAGAGAAAGAGGGACAGGAGTCTTGAATGTGTTTTCGGTTAGCGTTTTCGAGCGTGTAACTCAACCTCAGATCGGATACACAGCCACGGTAGCGTTTCCGGGCGTGTAACAGCCTGAGATCGGATATGGAAGCCACGGTTAGCGTTTTCGAAAATCGAACTCACTCTTAGATCGGATAAAAGTCGACGATAAGAGCTTTCAAGTTTCTAATTTACCTTCATATTGAATACTACTGCATGATACGCGCTTTCAAGCATCTGATATTCAGCTGTGGTATTTGGCTATGATACGTGGCTTCAGTGGCGGCTGGTGGTTGAAAAATGTGGGGGTTGCAGTTGGGTTGGATGGAATTAATTTTTTTTTATTCTCTGAATAGAAAAAGTCTGAGTCTCCTGCCCTCCAAACAATACACAAAGAAATCAAAATACTCCAATTTTAGTGTCACACCCATATACAACAATATTTATTGTATAAATATTTTTTAAATGTACGATTAAATATTCTATTACCTGATTTTATACTTTGATTAAAATTTGAAAGGTCTGGTGTAGGCATACCTACTCTCTTAATTTCAAATTTTTCTCAATAGGACGTAAACTGAACGGCGTTTTCGTTAAGTTGACGACAGAATTCATTGCGTCCTACCAGTCCAATATAATAAATATCTTACACTGTGATACCTTAATCCTTTATAAATGCACTATTATTTATATTTAACGATGAATTAGACTGACACTAACAACGAACTTCACAAAACGTTCGTCCGACACTAACGAACTCAACTAACATAACAAGATAACTTACAAATTCCTACCTGGCGCATCATGTTATTTACAAACAAACAGACTGGTGGCGCCGTGACGGGGTTGCAGTCCATAATCACACCAAGGGAGCCCATATTGTTGTAATAGGAACACCCGAGTCTAGCCAGCCACAGCACTACTCCATTGTATTTCCCCAAATACAAAGGGTGTCACAGTTGGTGCATACACTGCGGCAAGAGTATTTTAGTATTCCTCTGCGCTTTTCAATTGGCAAATGATTAATTATGATGATTTATCTTAAAAACGCTAACATTAGTTTTTGTTTTATTCATAATTCTATAATTTAAAATACAATTCTGGATTTAATGGGGGTTGTACAACCGTGCAACCAAAGCACGGGCCGCCACTGCGTGGCTTATATTAGATCTGAGCTTGAGATGAAATGCTCGAAAGCGCTTATTTGTAGTGACGAATCATGGTGGATAGAAACATAGAGCGCGGTATTTGAAAATCCTTTCCTATAATACACGTTTCTTAGCGTAAATACGCGATAGTTACACAGTAGAAGACGAATCATAGCGCGTGGCAAAGTAGGTTTGTTGACTGCAGTCATTTGTTGTATCTGCTGTGTTAAACTTGCCACCGTACGTTGCAGTATAACGTGAATTGGAAACGAAGCAATCAAACAGTGTAGGCAACTGAGTGACACGAACTGGTGTATTTGTTTAATTAATTTAACGCTAAAGTCGGTTAGAAAGTTACGAGATCAGTAGCAGTGAATTTTGATTGTCAGGTGTAGCGTACGCTACTGACACCATGTTGCTGGCGTGTAGGTAACGACGGACATCAACGCGACATGACACTACATGTTGCCAATAGACGTGTTAACGTGCACATGTTAGGGTATAACCTTATTTATTTATTTGTACGGTAGGTCAGTTGACGATCGGCGCGGTTGCACTGAAATGGTAAAGTATTGCGCAGTTCGGTGTAGGGAGAAATGCAGCAACATTGTCGTTGGTTCCATATTAGTGACAAATCGTGTTATAAAAATATGATTGTCTTAAATGAGCGAAACGAGTTCTCAGTTTTAACTCGACCATGAGGAATTTGTCTGTTCGGCTGATGTCTTTCGATAACATTTGAATGCGATAATCGATTTTCGTAAACTTAGCATGTGTGCCCATATTTTTATCCCACAGAGCCCTGTTGTTTTAAGATCGACCCCCTCCCCCAAATAAGGAGAGGGAGACAAAAATTTGAGGTTCAAAAAATTGTAACAAAATCGCAAGTGAAGGTGAAATTGAAGTCCAACAAAAATCAGAAGAGGTTGTTAAAATTTGGATCCAAAAAGGGATTAAAATTTTGAAAAAAATTGTAAAGCCCATGACAGGCATTAGATTAAAGGGAATTTTAACTCAATCCGATTGTAATTTTTAATTTGAATTTTTTTTTTAATTTAGGGGACAGCGGGCCTAAAATCGAAATGAAAATTTAGAAAATTTTTAAGTCTCTGTGAACATCAAATTGTGACGAATTTTATTTAATACTTGTATAGCTTATATCGACAAAATTAATATAGATTATGTACACACTGCAAATTTTGGACCGCCTTCAAAACGTTTGTAACTATGTTTGCATAAATCTTAACGTATTGTTATCAGTTATGGTCAAGTTTTATACGTAGCATATTATTTGTAACTTGTTCGTTTGTACAAGTATGCTAAATCATAAAAAGTAATAAATATATAAAAGTACACAAAGTACGAGGAGCGTGGTATGGTCACTTCTCGCGGTGTTTCTCAACTGGCGCTAAGAATACGTACAAAGAACTTTACTCACATCTTTAAAAAATTAACATTTATTAGTCTATTTTTTGCTGATAACGTATATTGTTCAGAACAATGAGCGAATTCTACAGCTCATGGAGTTTACTAAATATACACGACGAAGTTTAAAATGAACAGTTGTATGTGAACATATTTTTGTATATTTTTTACGCGTTTGTGAGAAGGCTTTCGAATTATATGTGAAATATAGTTTGAGCGCGCGCGTCAGTACATATGATTTGGTTGTTAACGATTTATACAGGTGATGCAAACAAAACTACATTTAGTGATGCGGCCTAAACTTCCGTAGCCATCTACCTAAACTTTGGTCAGACCACACAATTACGGGATATTCTGGCCACAATAGTAGTCATTAGGTGCAGGTCTATATGCTGTAAGGTTGGTTTAGGTAGCGCATATATCTTCTACTGTACGCGATTAGGTGCCACACCCGATTTGTGTGTGTGTGTGTGTGTGTGAACATTTTCCGACTCTTAACATTGTGTGGTGTCATCATTATTATGAGTGTTTGGTTTCTTAAGGCATTCTGATACACGTAAAATGAACACCTTTAGCGTGTAACCATGCAGTCTTGTTTCTACACGCAGGGTAGTCCGTACTCTTCGTCAACGTGATCAGCGGCTTCGTCTTGACATTCTGAAAAAGAAACGTTTTTCTTGTTTACTACTGATAGTTGGGTTTCATTAAGACATTACAACATTCACATGTATTAGACTACATAAAAAGTACTGACAAATTTTAGTTGTTTCAGTAGTACAATATAGGAAGAGAACATTTTCGAAGTCCTAATAACACGGTCTATTTAACATACGTTAAAAATCGTGATATGTGATTTCTGTGTGTCTGTGTTTTGTAATATTGAGTAAACAGTGTTAACGCTTTTGTCAGTAAGAGTAACCGTTTTATTACAAAAGAAAACAGGATAATTCAGGATCAGACGAATATATTTGCTGTTCATTGGTAATTCACCATATCTTCTTTAGTAGCCACTTATAAAGGACTTACACTGATCACCAATAATGTTACATGTCAATTCGGTGACCCGTTTTAACGACAGTGTTTGATATGTCGGCTGTGATAAAAGAAATCCATTTTGTAAAGACATTAAGAAATACACGAACAGGGCGTTAATATTTTAGCGATACTATACTCTTCGAGATTACGTATATACGAGTATGTTTATGTTATTGACGACTATAAAATATCAATTTGACAGGTCAAGTATGGAGTGTATTTGTCTGTAAATCGTTGCTAGGATAGCGATAATTTGTTTTCAACTATTATTTTGTTTATTTGTTTTCTAACTATTATTTTCATCTATGTTTGTGTTTATTTAGGAGTTTATTCAATATCTAATTGATATTAGACGAATCGCGAATTTGTAAATACACGCAAATAACAGACAACTTTTGACAATGGGAGCATCAACTCATGCCTTACTAAAGGGATCTCATTTGTTATTCTCTTAGGTAGTTTTTGAATATGTTTCATCTCTAGACTGAATTCGGTCGCTCGATAACCATCGTTGTGATGTGTACTTTTTGTTTTCACCCTTAATAAACCTAAAGAAAGAAATAAACCAGTATGAAACTACATTGAAATTCTGTTCCAGTGTCACTTTCACTCTTGTCGCGGCCAGATTGACGTCTGTTGGCGAACTCTGCCAGTGTGAATTGCGGCGCATTCTCTACCGTTCGCGCGACTAAAGTTATATGCTCACTTCTCACTGTACTATGTAACTTAGTGGTTTACTATAACCGTGCGGTTCAGGACCGAGCCGTGACAGACTGGAATAAAAACGGTTTTCTCGAGTTGGGTGCGGAACGTGAAGACTACAAGAAGTCATCAATAATGAAATTTACGATTGAATGATTTAGCGAAAGGGAGATGTAGAGAAAGTGGTCGAAACGGTACCTTCTGAAAACGGATGGGATCGTCTCTGGCCTAATAGAATGTCACTTACGTTACGTGTATGAGGGTAATGACAAAATACAGGTGGATGCTTTGTCGAAAATAATGTCTCTTCAATAAGTCAATAAGTCGTAATCATATTCAGTAAGAACAAGTTAACAAGTAACAGTGTTGCCGCGACAACCTAAACAAGCCGAAATAACTCACAAGGCAACGCTTGATACAATTTTTAGATCACGCAGCAGACGAATATGAAGAGGATAAAAACATATAATCAAAAACCTTAAAAGAAACGGCACATAAATAGCGAAGATTTAGTAAAGTATATTAAAACTTAGAGAATTAGATGGATGGAACATACATCTATAGAATGTATGAAAATGCGGGAGCTGTCACAGAGAGAAGACCCTCAAAGTCTAGATCTAGAAAATACTAAGAAAACTGGGCAAGTGGAAGCCCTGTGAAAATAGAGGAGGCTAGGAAATAACGAAGTATTGCTGCGAACACGTGAGAATGGTGTAGAATTGTTGAGGCCAAATCCTGTTAGAGAGATGTAGAGCCAAACAATGAAGAAGGTATGGCGGTAATGGACAAAAGTCCACTTTTGTGTAGAAGGAATAAAAGTAAAATCGTCAGAAAAGTCAATTAAAACACTTTTAATAGTCTTCGGTAGGAGGAAGTAGTATACAACCTTGTAAACAGACATGTAGGATTCGAAAACAATATTTCGTATAGTTGGTTAGTAACAAGCTTATGATCATTAGCAGAACGTTAGTGAAGATTTTAATAACACAAGCCACAAGTGGTTGACATCAGTCAATAATATTTTTCATGAGTAGGGTATATGATATGACGGACATAATCCACACGCGCGGTTGCACGCGTATGTTGCGGTAGTTTAAAGTATTATAGTTTTCTTTATTTTTTCTGTAACGGCCGTACGTACTGTTAATACATCATTGCTTTTACTAACTTCGATTTTACACTTCATTGCGTGTTTTCGTTGTGTGGGATGTGACGAGGAGTGGAAACGAGGAAATACTTGCATTATGCCCGATTTTGGTGATGCGTAGAAAAGAAGGCGGATTGGCCTTCAGTAAATTGTTTACGAAGCGGACTGCCAACTGTAATTTTGTTTATAATAATCTTTCAGGTCCATGTAAATTATGTAAATAATAGTTCCGTAAAATTCTGTCTGAATTAAGTTATTTAAGGGCTTTTAGACAGTAGTTAAATTAAAATATTTCCATGATTATGAAAAAATACACGTTATTAATTTGAATGACGATTACATAATTTTCACTATTTTCTGATGTTGAAATGTTATGTTGATCGTACTACTGGGCTTAGAAAGAGAGAGAGAGAGAGAGAGAGAGAGAGAGAGAGAGAGAGAGAGAGAGAGAGAGAGAGAGAGAGAGAGAGAGAGAGAGAGAGTTTGTTTGTACACGTTCTGTCTCACCACGTTATTGTCGGATCCAGAAATTTGTGAACAAGGAAACTACTGTGTATGGGAGTTTTGGTATAAATGTGGAGTTCCGTAGAACCAAAAATTTGCGTGCTAAGTTAAGTATCTGGACTGAATATTTGTGGTATATGGGAACAATAACAAACTGAAATTGTTACTAGAATATCAGTCACCATGACTAACGATTAAAATGATAACATTTTTTCTTCAGTTTTGTGGGGTTAACACGACAGGATTTATATTAGGGGCAGAGTGTAAATCACTCGGTGCGGTATTACTGTATATAGAAAAATTGCACAGCGATTTGATTACGTATGTTGCAGAGAAGTTAATTTTTATATGAAAAAAATTGTGTACTTAAAGTCATTATTTTTAGTGCATAAAATGTTAAATGTAGAATAACAAACAGAATATATCTACAGATTATACCATCCTATTTTTACTGAGTCTATTGTATATAACGTGTTACATAAAACACATTATACAGTACGCACGAATGTGGGGCGAATGGAGGAGTGATTGACTAATGGGGATGGAGTTTATACCAATTTTGACGAGTGTTGGAAAATACTAAGAATTAGGCTACCTTGGTGTATTTTATCTCTATATAGAAGGGCACTAAGGTTAGTGGTTGATATGCCATAGTGCACGTTCTGGTGCGGTCAAACGCTGTCGGTACTCCTACTGAATATAACTTTCAACCCGAAACGAAATATATAAGAAATTTACGATTTTCGAGTGTCCGCAAAATACAGCAGATTTTTATTATTTGACTTTCAAACTATGTCTGGTGGAGGTACATCGTCTGCGGCTGCGGCGTGGTACACGTGGAATGGTCAAGGAACAGTAAAAATATTTATGTATTCCGCCCGCATGTATAATGCGTCCTAACTATTTTATGTATCCGTTGGTGTCATTTACAATTTAAAACTATCAGAAACTAAATACGCGTCTGGTGGGCGTAGTGGCGTTGGTTCTCGAGTGTCCCCGCTGGTCAATACACAGACAAAAGTGATTTAGACTTAGAGATCTGGTTGCAGTATGGTCGACGATCTTGCTTACGTACTGTTCACGATAAATCCCTCTGCCATGCATGACAGATATCGGCGATTCGGAAAGAGCATTTGTGGTTGAAGTTTTGAATCTGCGTTTACAGATATGTGAATCCACCAACGATAACCAAACTCACGAAAGCGATTGTACGAATATAATCGTCTTCCGATTATTAGACATAAAATAAATGACTATCTCTAAAACATAGATTAGGCCGATTGTTGTTTATACGAGTGAGACATAGGTAACTGCCAAGGTAAGGAAAGATAGAGAATTTTTGAAAGTTGTTGAACAAAACGGAATATACAGGAAGAAGATGAACCATGCGCTTGATAGACTTATAGAGGGTTAGATTTATAAAAACTGACAGACTGACAGAGTTCAGTCGTGTATGTAGAATTAAATAATAAAAAGCTGCCAGAAAAAGCTGTAGTGGGAGCCAATAGGGAGAAGAAAGAGAGGAAGTGTAAGGAAGAGATGGATGGACGATGAGGAAGAGGACATCACGACTATGGAAATAAGAGGATGTAGAAAGAAAGCAGCTGCCGGGACGGTCTTCTGGTATTTCGGTATAGGTCGACGAGACAATCATAACAGTATCGATCTGTAAGAAATAGTCTCATATTTCGTGTTTTTTGAGATTAAAAGTTGGTATTCATGGAGATTTTACTTTATATTATGCTGTTGGCGGTTAAACGCTGAGAGTCTGAAGTAGAAATGAGAGAGACCAATTGAGAAATACCTCTTTCGTATCTTTGGACAAGCGTATTCCTAGAAAATAGTTGTTCCGTATCTTAATTTCTGCGTTACAAATAATCCAAAGAAGTGTTTTTCATTTTGCTGTGTCATTAAAATACGTCAGTAGTAAAACCATATGTAATTTAATTCAGTGATTTTGTAAACTGACTATGAATTTGCACGTAGGAGTGCACAGTGTTGTCTGAGGGCATAGGTACAGATTATTTTCAAGTAATGGTAATGTGTGGTTGGCGTAAAAATGTACTTAACACGTAATGCATTTTTCCCTAATAGATAGAATGCGTTCTTTCGTGCCGTGCCGAACATTTAGGCGGTCTTATTTTATTTTAAACGAGTTTACATTGTTAACAACATAAACTTATCTACCTGACGTGGTTAAAACATCGTGCCTCTACATATAAAATCAAACGTCACGTGCATAATACAAAACCTAGGCGCACTCGATCGCCAGGGCTCTCTTGTCTACTCAAACAGATGGAGAGTAAAGATTCAATAAAAACCATCATATGAAAGGAACACGTTTTATAACATATTATTAGTGCATATGAATTAAGTATCATTTATTTATAACTATTTACTTCATTCATCGCAAGTAGACACATTAGATGGATTCTGATTGCCTGTATTCTTATTTGCCAAACGAGGTTTTTATGGCCAAGGTGACACTTCGAGAATTGCCGCCCAACAGTGTTGACGAAAGTAGTCAAATTTTATTGTTTCCAAGTTATACAATAGACTACTGAATATGAAACGCTTTTAATGTGATAAAATACGCCGCGAAAGTGCCGTTTGCGTAAAAGAAATAAATAAAAATGGAGACGCGAACAATTAAAAATATTAAAGCCATTTAATGTAGGGGTGTCCTTGAAGTAAAACCTTGCTTCCACCTGCACAAGGCATTGTCAAGGTAAATGTTGGTTGGATGCAGAAGCGTGGCGCGCCCCCGTGTTCTTGCAAGGACGGTCAACACTCGTCTGTGAAGGGAAGCTCTTCCGGTACAATCAGTTAGCTGTTATTTCTTCTTTCACACGTGACATTAAAATTGTCCGTCCGTTGTCGAGTAGCTTTGGCAAACCGCGTTATGACTATTGCTTAGGGCTAACCTTTGAAACAGGTGATGTAACATACATAGAAACAACAAAAATATAAGAGTATTTATAACAACAAAACAAAGATATAATTTTCTGGTATCAGGTTGTATCGTACATTTATTACTACGTCGTACCGAAATAATTTAAAGGATCGTGAACGAAGTAACATTTAAAATTACGTATAAGGCTGAAACAAATAAGTAAGCTTATTTATTACTATGGTCATGTTGCGTAGCACTGTGGGATTAAGGTCGTATTCATAAAGACTGTTTTATTCTGGCCTGTTGGAATGGAGTTGGGACAGCAAAACGGATCGTTATGCACTGAAATGCTGAAAATAAATTTTTCGGAATAATTTAATGTGATTTTTGAAGGGAATGTTACGTACAAGTTCGTTCGTCACAAAGTGAAACTCGCACAGGCAATTTTCTGTACCCGCAGGCAGATGTACGTATAAAGTACGACGTAGATACAGTCACATGACATCCATATACGGCTAAACGTGTATTTATGGTGCTGATTTGTGTTAAAGACGTTAAGTACGTTGATTTAAAAATCGTTTGTTAATCGAAAGGCGTTGTTATGACTGGTCTGGGAGTTGCTTGTTCGCGTTGTAGTTGCTTATTAACTTTCCGTGACGTAATTCCAACCGTCACAAGATAGTAGTGCTCAAGATAACTCACAAAGGTGCCGTATGTGTATCGTTTGATTAACTGTTTGCAGTAGACAGTATTGTAAGTCGAAAAAGTCGAAATGCAATATGGATTTTTTACAATTTTTGCCGGACGAACCCCACCGATTTCGATAATTTTATTAATGAAAATTTGTCCCGAAATCACAACACAAAACATATCATTCAGAGAATCGATACCTGCCGCAGAAAGTCTGCTACTAACTTTACATTATCTGACTACAGGGAATTCTTACACAAGCCTGACGGACGGACGTCTTCAAAATATCAAAACAGCTAACTTCAAGAATAATACCGGAAGTCTGTTCTGCTATTGTTGAAAGTCTGATGTTTCCGTACCGATCTGTGTGTGTTCGTGAAGACGTACGTTTTACACACGTGTTAGGAAAAAATGGAACTCGTGCGTGTTGAATGAACACCATGAAGATTTCGCAACAGTTATATAAGACTACGGTATTTCAAATACATTAAGCGTTTTCAGCAGTAAAAGGGGTCTTTGTTTCAAGTAACGGTTCTCGAACCGAAATTCTTATGCAGTTTTAATATTTGTCGCATTTCTTAAAACAGATTGTCGAAAACGAGTTAGTCGCTTGTCTATTGCCATGAAAATGGTGGATCAAAAAAGATTCAGTATTGTTCTCTGTGTTCCATTATGTTTGTGATATAATTCAATATAACTTTTAAATTAAGGAAAATAAACCTATTCATTTCAGATCCAAAAAACGTAATAATTAGCCGTTAACTTTTGAAGCGCTTTTATCTGAAACAGGTTATTAACTATCACGAACTATTTAATGTGTAACTGTGTGTACTATATATTTTTATCGTTTTCAGTGTGTGCCGTGGCTGTAAGAAATACAGTATCTTGTAATGCCAGTAATTAAAAATAATGATATAATTTATTACAAACTTTATATATTTGCCACTTTTGTACGTATTATCCATGGATAAAAACAACATTACGTACAAAAACTCTTGATAATATCGACCATTTAATTGCATCAACCTTGATCGCTGACTAGTAAGGCCGTTAATAGGAAAACGTGATTAATAGACTTCACATAGTATTGAATATTATCTTTTTCAAGATTAGTTGTTATTAAAAGGGAAAAAGAAAGTCTTACATAGGAAATGTAACAAAAATGTATGTTAATACTGGGATCACTCATATGAAAATTTTCTGAGATAACAGCTCACCTTCGACGGATAATCTTTTCGTAATGCCGGGAGTTGTTATCAGATTTTGCTAAATTTTATCCTGATGTAAATGTCACTGGATCTTATCATTCAGAGGTATCAAAATGTTCATATTTTGAAGTCATTTTATTTGAATGTTGAAGTGATTAATTTTAATCTCCTAGGTCTATGTTAGAGACGGCGTTTGTTAGTAATGCGATTATAATACGAAAGCAAAATAAAGAAATTAATTTTAAATTTTACTGTCGTTCGAATGTTTGATAGAAACGGTAAACATATCTGAGAGAATTGAAGTTTTTTAATTGAGGAAATGTATGTTTTGTCACGCGTGTTCTTAATCTTGGAGGCACATTATTATTATCAGGAGCAGTGCTTGTAGTTAGATAATTTAGAGTCAGTTAGACGGGTAGTCTGTTAAACTACTTCAGAGGGTAGAACGTTATTTTTTTTGGTCAGTTCTGTGTAACTATGACTGAATACGTATATGCACGTTTGTGTGCATGCGTTTTGTATGTTGCGTTCGTTGTCCGAATCGCAGTGGGTCCTTTATTCAAAAACCGTGTTTTTCTCCAGACAACACATCATTCCATACCTTCTTTCCTTACAATCCTTCTTTATGCTGGAATATTTTCTGATTAAAAAAATTTTTATTCTACCTCTCGCTAGACTAATTTCATCACCCCTTCAGATGTTTCCTCTATTGACGAATTTTGGTATCACATATATCTGATTAATTGTTTATTTTTTGAGAGTCATATTATAAACTAGCTGAAGTACCCGTTCTACGCCCGGGTGGCGAGCATTTTTATTAGCACATATTTAATTATTTATTGGCATATATTAAATACATTTAATTACATATACATTTAATTACATATTGGCTATGAAATTTAATTATTGGGCGAAAACTTCTTTGTAGACCACATTTTTGGTGTAAACTCTGTTGCCTTGTTGGTCAGTTCCTAAGACTTTTACCTTGACTTGCTGAAAGGACTTTGTTCTTGAAAATGCAACATAAAGTTGTCCATGACTGAATACTGGAGATGGCAAATAAATACCAACTGAATCCAGTGTTTACCCTTGGCTTTTGTTGATGGTCATAGCAAAAGCAAGTCTAAATGGAAACTGTTTTCGTCTTAATGTAAAGGGAAGGTCAGGGTCACTGGGTGCAAGAATAACTCTTGGAATAAATACCCTGGTACCTTTAAAAGATCCGGTCAGGATTTCACAGTCAATGACTTTTGACATCATTTGCTTGACGACCATTCTGGTGCCATTGCAAAGACCTCTTGTTGAGTCAAGGTTTCGTAGCAACATTACTACTGCACCAACTTTCAAGTTAAGTCTATGAGGAGGCATACCTCCAGGTGTTAAGCTGTTCAAAAACTCCATTGGATAGTTTGCTGCCTCCTCGGCATTTGCACTGTCTTGCTGAATAGAATCTATGCTGGTATAGCATTTCAATTCAGATTGAATTCGTCTAAGGACATTTTCATTAAGTTCAAGTGACTCGTGGGTGGTTTTTTGGAGTCAGGATGCACGGTTAGTAAAGCTGTTATCTCCTGATTGGATGACCTCAGGAAAGACAGCAGCAACAATACATCCATTTTCAACGCAGACTGGAGGAATTTCGAAGATGCCTTCCTCTAATCCAGGCTCTTGGAGTTTTCCATTCCCAAATTTTAAAAGCCAATCGGAAAAGCCTCGGTGTTCTGATGGGACATTGTCCTCATTGGCACGCATGTTTTGGTCTAACTTTAGAACCTGAATATTTTTCCAACACTTACTATTCTTCATGCATGAAGAAAGTATTTCGGTTCTGCTGCCATGTGGAACAACAGGGAGAATTTGTCTAAAATCTCCACCGAAAAGAAAGACCGCACCTCCAAATGGTTTTTTAGAAGGAACTTTTGGATCTTCAGCTAAGAGTTCTTTATACAGTGTGTCAACTGCATTTACTCCATGTGCTGGGGCCATTGAAGCTTCATCCCAGATAATCACTTTGGCCTTTTCCAGTTCATTTGCCGTATTAGTCCCATGTCGAACATTACAGGTTGATGTTTCATTTATTGGAATAGGCAGCTTGAAACGACTGTGGGAAGTTCTGCCTCCCTCAAGCAAAGTTGCTGCTATGCTTGTAAATGCACATGGCAAGACTAATTCATTTTTGCTACGCACATAGTGCATGATTGTGTTGTAAAGGAAGGTTTTACCACTTCCGCCAGGTCCATCAATAAAGAATAGACGTTTGGGTAAGTTAGGGTTTTCAATTGCTTCCCTGATGTTGTCGAAAACCCTTCTTTGCCCTGGGTTGAGCATTTGAAACTTTTCTTCGAACATGGTTTTTTTCGGCAATTGGATCGTAATATTTTCCAGAATGGATTGGCTCGTCATAGCTGCCGACTGGAAGTTCTAGGCCAAAATCTACCAATGACTTTCCATGTGTTCGAAAGACAGATTCAATTTCTTTAAGCGTCAAATAGAGAGCTTTTTCTCCATCAGGAAAGCGTCTCTTATAGTCTTGCATAAGATTGTCCTTATGTCTGTCGAATAATGCTGCTGCATCCGACGGCTCACACATGATACAAATAAATGCAAACAACTGCCTAAGTTGTACTGGCATTTGATGGGTTGCAGCTTCTGTTAGGCAAGTATCCCATTCTGAGTCATCATCAGTTAATCCCCTTGCAATGCATGCTTCTTGGAAAGTTGCAAAGGGGATAGGATTTCCTTCGACCGTTCTTAGGTCCTCGAAAGATGTTGCTCCTTTAACACTGAGAAGGAGAATTCGGAGGAACCATTTTTCTCTATCCGTGGGACTTACGGCAAACATTCTGCCAATTGTAGTTTCATGTCCTCTAAGACGTGGTTTCCATTTAGAATTTTTGTCATCCCAGGTATAGTGTTCGGGAATTTCAATATATAAATACTCTCGGGCATTAGGGTCTTCCTGATTAAATTTAAACCAAGCCAGAAATTTGGACTTGGTGGCTTTTTGCTGTACAGCTTCAGCTTCCTTGCCTGGTATAAAACATATTGTATGCTTGTCCTCAAGGTGGACATTTAATCTTTCCACATGATCAGTTTGGTGGTGCATTTTGTATTCCCTGAGCCTCCAGCATGCTTCTGGTGCACTTACATATCGGGTCGCCAAGTAAGTTTTTACTTCGTCCCATTCAATAGTAGCTTCCTGTTCTGTGGGAACAGTAACGAATTGAATATTTGCACAGTCATGCCCCTTGTAAACGTATTTGAACAGGTATTTAACGCTTTGAATTGAGCTACAAATCTCTACGTTAATGTGGGCGTTGTATTTCAGAGACAGGTATGGGTTGTATGGCACCACCCATCTGTTATCCACTTTGTTTCCCCCAAGTTCAACAAAGTTACCATCATCTCGGCGTTGATATTTTGGGTAACCATTGACATTGCTGTTGGTCTCGGCACAGAAATCTTTTGGGAATTCTTTTGTGCATTTGCCGTTTTCCATACACGTGCGTTTGGATTTAATGGACCACATGGGCCGTGTATCATACAGGATTTTACAATTTCATGTAGCCTCGGGTGGGCATCTTTATCAGGGAGTTCTGCACAGACAATTTTGTCAATTCTTTCATTCCCCCAGACTTTGTCTTCCGGGGCCATGAATAGCAATATGTGCCCATGTGGTAGACCACGTTTTTGGAACACGATCACGTGGAGCATAGCCCTAACACGTCCAAATCTATGGTGTTTGGTTAAGTCTTCAAGTAGCAATTTCAGTTTCAACTCAAACACTCTTGCTACTAAATCAGGCCGGTCGCATGGTTGCTGACCGGGAAGTAAGTTTTCCCTGATTTCCCTCCATTTAGGATTGCACGTGAATGTTACAAATAAGTCAGGTTTGCCATATTTCCTGACCATGGCCATAGCATCTTGGTAATTTTGAGCCATATTTCTTGGACTCCCTTGGAAGGTTGAAGGCAATATGTTAACGTCCTCTAAATTGTGGTTGTTCACAAATCGTCATAGTCTTCAGCTCTTACTGTGTTTTGATTTTTTCGAAACCAATTTGCTTCGGTCTTGCAATAGGCATCAGCCATGAATTGTTGAGTCAGCTTTCCTGCGTTGAGGAACTCGTTAAAGTTTCCATCACGAATGGCAAAATGGTATGAATACCATTGAAGCTGGGACACATTTCCTTGACCAACCTATGGTCCACCCTGAATCCATATGGGAAAAGCAAAGGGTAGCACATTGGGTCACAGAGTCTACTCAGGATGGATATATTTTGTAAAATTCCGCTTTTCGGATAAATTGTAATATCCCGATTTTCTGGGGGTGCACCTCTGCACTGTGAAAAACGGCAGCAATTTCTCCTCTGGCAGTGGGAGCGTTGGTTCTGCCGGGGAGCACATTATTTACTCTTTCTCTCAAGAAAGTCATGCTATATTCAATTGGCGTTCGGTTTTCCCGATTTGCCTTTAGCATTTCGTCTTGTTCAAATTTGAGCATGTTCTTGTATTCTCTAGAGAACGGATTGATATCTCCAAGAAGTTTTTGGAGGTTCTCCATTACGACACGAATGCATCCATTGTTTGCTTGATTGTTCATTCTTTCTGTCAAGGCTTGTGCCGAATCCAAAATGTACAGTTGGGCATACTTTGGTAATTCACCTTGATTTGGGTGTAATGCAGATGTAGCGTAATAAATTTGCCCATGGATTCTGTAACAAAAAGGACCTGAACGTCTGGTCACTGATTGGTCAACTTGTGCTCCCATTGAGGCAAAGGCCATTGCACTGTTGTAGGATCTTATGTTTTCCATGAAATTTTTGGAATTTGGATCAGATCCATTCATGTAATTTGTAATGAAGGGATGCATTCGTATTTCATCTAATGCAATGGTCCCTTTATGGCAGCAATTTGACATTAATTCATTTTTGAAATGCGTGGCATTGCAAACTGGATATTTAGCGTCCATTGGGCCAAGATAACTTTCTTCAATTTCGTCTTCATTGAAGTTTTCGGGAAGCAAAGCGGTGTTGCGGGATCGGACATATCTACTCAGACGTCCTCTTTGATGTTGGCGTGCAACCCTTTGTCTTTAAGCGTTTGCCTCGCGCTCTTGTTGAAGTTGATTTTGTGGCATGTTTTCTCTGTGTTGCCGGTGACTTACAACATTAGCTTCACATTCTGCTTGAAGCTACTCTTCTGACATGGCCGCTTTACGGCGTCTGAGCTTCAGCATTACGTGCTTTTTTCGCTGCAATTTCTTCAGCAGTTGGTGGTTGCTGGCGTTTAGGAGGCATATTTGATCGTATTTCATTACTTATTCATTGGATCATCAGAAATACGTATAAACATAAATATCACAATTAAAACATACAGAAATATAGGACAATTACAAAATATATAGACGTACTTGTATACAAAATTACAAAACATATCAACACAATCGCATAGTAAAAACATTAAAAACTATAGGAACGTATTCGATGCCGGTAAATATCATTTGTTTATTTACTTGTTACTATGGTAACATACCGATGACGGACACACTACCTAGCGCGTTATATTATAGATACCTCGACTACGATGTCAAAACTATTCAGTTGCCATATTTATAGTATTTCTGTCACGAGATTCAGCGATATCCAGGTGACGCGTAAGAGTCATAGCGTTATGCAGAAGGAATATTCAGTTACTAGACGTTTTTATGTCAGTGTCGTTTGATCTTTGGGCGTCTCATGTTGCGAGTCCTCTACTTTCTAATTCTACTTCGTTTACGTTTCCGTCCGTGCAACAGTATTAAAGTAATGTTTATGTTAATAAAAATATGTTCATTTATTGGGCGTGGTTGTGTCTCTTGAATAAACTAACTAGACTTGTTGATACACGGACACCCATTCATACGTAAATACAAACACATCAAGGTGGCGCTCGCTGAGTATCCATAAAATTAAAAACCGACGTCTACCGTAGGCCTATAACTCATAAACAGATAAATTACGTAGTCACCGGAGCGACTGCAATGTTGGCCGTAATACAATCCTTACTCGGGGCCATGGTATTGACGCATTCTTCATTGAGTAAAGCGTGTTACAGACCGCAACTAATCGTAACAGGTGTGTTACTTCCCCGTGTGCTGTAACATTTGTAAACATCTGTTGAAGAAACGTTTAATAAAAAAAAAATATATATATATATATATTGGTAGGTTTGGGTCGGCGGTCGGCGGCGGGCGCTAATGTACTGCGAGAGCTGTACTGTTTGTCGGGTGTAGTTGTCAAACAGTAATGCGATAATAACATGGCTGACCTGGTCGTGTCGCTTCTTCTTCTGCCTCTCTTGAATTCCACTGTCATCTGTTTACTATTTCCTTCGGTATTAACGAGGGGTTGGCCGTTTCGAAAAGTCGCCACCAATGAAAACAACGCGTGCTCAGTGGGAATCGATTTGTTTTTATTAAATTTATTGATTAATAGCGGAATAGGAGTACAGCTTCATTGTGGAGCGACCAGATGGTCTTACAGCCAGCCACAAGAAACAAGACATAAATAACTCGGTAATTCTTTACGTGATCTGTAATTACCCCCTCTAGCACGTGTGCACGGGGCACGGGCATTCCACATGTCCGCAACGGAAAGGTGAGCGGTCCCTGCGGCCGCGGCTTCATTCACCACCGCCGACGTAATCTCAATGAAAAGTTTTCTTTCAAATATTTCACATTTTAACTTTCAAATTACAGCTGCCATGTAATGCTGCTAATACGCTTTAATACCATGTTGGGTATAAATATTGGTGTAATGTTTTATTTGGCCAGCAGCGTTTGGTATGCATCTTCGGCTGTGTAAGCGAATCAATACAGCCGTTGTTGCAGACTTCGTCATCAGACCTTCACTGCAGCACAAACTATTCCGACAAACTATCTTGGCCAGTTTGTCAGTCTGAGTCACAAAAAATTACAAAACCTGCGAAACCGATTCTAAATGGGCAATTAACAAGAGAAGTGTGTTTATTAACTACAGATTCAACTGCTAGCAGAATGGAGCAAAGTTGAATAATTGTACTTCATGCATTGCTACCAATTTATCGTATGTGTAGAATTATATAATTTTAAGTTGGAAACTAAAATTGAAAGTATGTACTAAAATTATGAAAATTAATCACGCGCCGAGTTTTGTTGTAGGCTATTGTATAAAAGGCTGTTTATGTACGGTGGGTTAATAATGTGGTAATCTGTCTTTGGGAGAATTAATATTGGCAATGTAATGGCGCATTTTTCGACAGTCAGCGAAAATGAGCTTTTAAGGAGTGATAATTACACGTAGGATAATAATAGGCGGGAATATAATGCTGGCCACTAGTACTCCTCACGGTTCTAATTGACTGGCTCATCTGCCTCTTGCAATTTCCATGGTGCAGAGAAAAGTCTATTATCATATTGTAATTGAAATTTAGCGATTTAATATTTTGAAGTGTTTTTTCCACTACACTTTATTCCTGCTTGAACATATGTACTCCATATGTACAAGGCATCAGGGTTTACTGGAAACAATTTATTGGTGAAATAGTGCTTTGGCCAAATTACTTTATCATTTTGCTAACGGCATTTCCTCGGCTTTTTACTCATAGCATTTAGATCTCATATAAGATTTTAAATAATATTTGCTCGACGAATGCTATTTAACGGTCCAGTTCATTAAGAATTAAGGGATATGATTGTGTACAAAGATGTAATTGGTGTTATAATCATATGACCTTTTATAATACATTCTACGTATTTTTAATGCGGAGCATTTCGAATCTTGAGGTAACATTTTTTGAGAGGTATTGCACATTTTTTGGTTATAGTGTTATTATTATTGTTATTAATTGTCGTATGCGTCAGTTGTAAATAAAATTGTTAGCCAGACGTGTAATAATTTGATCAAAATCAGATCCCGCAGAGATTGTAAGCACATTCTGAGGATAGCTGTCTGCTTCCAATAATAATACTAAACATAAGCGGATAAACGTAGTCTATAAAAAGCGGAATACAATCATGCCCCAAACAGAACGTGATGTAATGTATGTACTGTTTTGACCTTTCAATAAAAAAATTATATCAGCGTTTGTATTTATTTAAGTTCGCTGTGATTGATTACATGTGGTCTCGGTTTCGTAAAGACCGTCTTCTAAGTCGTCTCTTCTGTTTGAAAACAATAGCTAACCTTGATCTAGTCGGTAAAAACAAAAAGAAAAGAAACGTTGTGATGAAACGGGTTGGTCAAGAGTACGCAGAAAGGGACACCATCATATATGTGAAGGGGGAGACAGAGAGAGAGAGAGAGAGAGAGACGGAAATTTTAGCAAATCGGCACGAGAGCGAAGTCAAAGATGACCAGAGATGAAAACACGAGTAAAAGAATGGTGAGGGTGAAAGAGAATGCGTGTGTGGGAGAGAGTCGGTGAGAAGAGAATACAGACAATGTGAGCGCAGGAGAGGCGAGGAATCCTGTCTCATCAGAGCAAGAGAGAAAACAGATAAAGAGACTGCTTCCTGACTGCGGAATAAATCAAGCGTTTAACAAAACATATGGTCCGAAAATGCTCTACTGAAGCAGAAATACCTTTACCGTCGTAGACCTACTGTCACATTTGTGGAGATAAATAATAATTTTAATAACTGAAGATGCCTTCGGTTTGAATGGTAATGGTAATTCTTATTGTTATAAATACATTCATTGACACGCTTTTGTTTCGGTATAGATAACCGGTAAAGCGAAAACCGGTTTCTGACCGAGTGATTCATATACTTGCACTCATGCATATGATTGTGTTGACAGTCAGGAAATTTTTAAATATTACAAATTGTCAACAAAAACATTTCGGCCTTTTTGTACGTATTAATGTTCGCGGTGATTTGTGAACATTATCTACTATGTTGATCAAATTTATTGGAATGCCTTACCGCAGCTACGTGTATTCTGACTAAATGCCATTCTAAATTAATGATTAGGATCTTAATTATGGAAGGACAAGCGGATACAAACGAAAAGTACCTCAGATACGGCTTGTTTACATCTTGTTTATGATGCGTACAATACGAAGCACACGTTCCACAGGTCGCGTGCAGTTGTTTTGATTTCTAATTTCCACTTTAAATTTTACTGTATTATTTATCGACTCTTCCGTTTTGTCGACTACTTCCAGTTTTGCTCTGGCCTTCACTGATAACGAAAACAGATGTTCTTGCATCCAACGTGCGTATATAAGCGTATAAGAATTCTTTATGCTTATTTCCTTTAACGACGGTGGTAAGCAGTTAATACTGTTACGCATCGTATTTTTTCACTTAGAAAAATGTGTTTGCTATACTACCACAGTATTCAGGTTTGAAATACTACACAGTTTTGTGCGTTACAGTAACCACTAACAGCCACTACAAAATTCTTATACCAATTCCTGTCTGGCACAGACAAAACTATCGTAATTTGTTATTGTTTTATGAAGTTCCTTGTGATGTTGTTTTAAAATAAATGTAAGTGCACGCAAACACAAGGTTTTTTTAACTTCATGTTGTTATGATTTTTATTGAGAGCGGTTTAATAGGTGCAGTCGTTTTTGCGTGCAGTTGTCATACTTTTCTGACATTTTTCAATGTCTTGTGATAATTTTCTTCTGTTTTTGTATATATGGCTTATTCTTTAGCTCGTCTCCGTGTCTTTCTTGGCCTGATTCTCTTACAACTGTCCACCAGTACATAATTTCACAATTTTGCAACTTCTCGCGTTCTTTCTGATCTTTTTGAAAAGATTTTAACAAAAATTTCGTGACAGATTCTTCACTTGATCGGGTATATCTGTCTCAGTCGTTTAGTGAGTCAGTCGTTTAGTGAGTCTGGGTCTCTCTCTCTCTCTCTCTCTCTCTCTCTCTCTCGCCCTCCCACAATTTATTTCGTTTGTCGTTGGGTTGAGACTAGGCCTACATACTACTATGTTCAAATTATTTCAGTATGAAGCGACCTTCAAAGGTTTGAAGAGACGTTTATCATTCAGAATTCATATTTGTACATACTGTATTTCTAGAATTTGAAAATAGTACAGCACCATCCATACTTGAAGGTAGGCTACAACTTCTGATTTCCCTTAATTCGTTCAACAATTTTTTAATGTCTTTGAGCTATTACTTGCAGTTGTTTGTATCACTAACAGAACGAGTGTTTATCAAAATTGGCGTCTTCGTGTTTATTCTTTCGTCGATCTTTACGTAAGTTTCTATTCAATAGTTTTGTATTTTTTTTTTTTTTAATTTCAGCTGCAAAATAAATAAACTTTATGAAAATGCTTATACACATGTATGTGTACTTTTTTTTTAGCTTTTAGTTTTGAATTCTCACAGGTTTGCTCACAAACTGGTGTTGTCATTGTTCACATGTCTACATGCTTACAAAGTTTGTTCATTGTTCAGACGTCTGCCCGAAACGAATAGATTTTACATGTGATTGTTTGTGTGGTTGCAAATTGTACACGAAGCCACTGGTTCGACACCTTCTTATCTGTTTCAAGTATCGCTTGATTTATCTTCACGATGTACGAAATAATTACGTCGGATGGAACAGTATTTTGATGTCGCGTCTCGGTTCGCGGGGCCGGACTGGTCGAGACGGGACAGTGCTCTTCTTGATAATTTATTCCGGACACGTTGACCGGCTTTTGTGAGTTAACTGAACTTTATAGTTGCTGGTGTGTGTTCCTTCTTCTCCAAGTTTGCGGCTTCCAACCTTGTTTCTTCAATTAGTATAAACCTTGCTTCTCATCAATATCCCTCCCCCCCTCTCGCTATGACACGGCACACACTTTCTTGTTGGCACTCCACCCATGGAGCATGTAGAGCGAACTTTTCTGTTTGTTTATGTCGCTGGCTTGCATTCAACCTTTTTAATGTATTTTTTAACCGCGCTTTAATAATTTAAAACATTAAAATGGTATACAGCGATGGAATACGAGATTTTTTTTATAATATTCTAGTCGTGTCATTAATACATGGCGTAATGTGCATTCTTGTTTGTTTTAGTAGGCTGTAATGATTAAATGGTAAATGGTTTTGTACTCGCCGTTTAACTTATTATGTAGTGTATTTATAACGTAAAGTTTACGTTACTGAAATTTTGCTAAATAAACAAGTAGGTATTTCATCGCCGACAGTCTATACTATCGTTATACATATTGACGTATACGTGAATTGTTAAGAACTTTCGAATACGAGACACATAGTGTACCATTATTGATAAATAATTATGAATGGCGTTATTGTGTGACGAATACCTATACTGAAGAATTCGACAAGAACGATCTGCTTTAAGTTAACATGTAAAGTTGCTTTACGGTTCTCTCTAAACGATCCGTACACTTTGTCGTTTACACTGATCGAATAGTCGCTCGGCAGTTGGTAGAACATTTTACTAATACTTGAATTTAATAAATAAACGCTTGGTAAGTTCTACAGCTGATTTTATTTTCCTGACAATTGTTCCACCAGTTATGGCAGCTTCAGAGGTTGGATTTGAACTGAAGCTGCCAAGTCTAAATTCAAATCCAACCTCTGAAGCTGCCGTAACTGGTGAAACAATTGTCAGGAAAATAAAATCATGATTCTATGGAACTTACCAAGTGTTTATTTATTAAATTCAAGTATTAGTAAAATGTTCTACCAACTGCCGAGCGACCATTCGATCAGTGTAAACGACAAAGTGTACGGATCGTTTAGAGAGAACCGTAAAGCAACTTTACATGTTAACTTAGAATCGATGCTGTTTTATGATTTCCAGTTTCCTTTGGCACTCCACGCGTTCCAGTATTGTTTCTCAGATACATTTCACCGTACTTCTGTCAGGTGTTCTAACAAACCATCAACGCATTCTGTCAACAAGACCATACCACTTTAGTTGCTGTTTTCTCCTCCGTTTTTATTCGACTTTTAGATCTCTTCCTTCACATCGCTTCTTATTCTGTCTCCCTCTTCTTATAGGCCTTTCTCTGAACGCTCAAAGCATGGATACTTCATCGCCACCTCTTGTAATTTACTTTTTATTGGGTTCGTTAGTACCAAACTCACTTTCATAGGGTAACATCAGCTTAAAAAATGGAGTTCCAGATTCTTGAATTAAATATGCTTTGGATAAAAATTAAGGATATTTGGTACTAATAATTTCCATATAATGTAGAGGTTTCAAAGAAGAATCAGTACACTGGGTAAGGAAAATGGACGATATTTTTCATTCATATAAAACAAATTTTTTAATAATATAGGAACCCTGTGCCATGAACACTATCAGACTGGTTACACTGTCCGAGGTGATTAGTAGATAACCTTTAAAATTATCGAATCCTTTGTTTTGTGCAAATCATTTCATTGTGTAAATTAGACTATTAATCTACCCAATGCTAATTTTATAAAATTTTTATAAATTATTGTGAGAAAATATATTTTAATAAGGAAATATAACGTACTGTTTGCATTACAGTTCCAAAGAACCAGACTGCATTAGTCAGTACAAGAAATAAGTTTGATTTGATTTCTTTACAGTTATCTTTTGTATAAGCATATGTTATTTTTTCATGTTATGTGTAATGACAGGAATATGTTATTTTTCTTATTATTGTGAAGTTTTGTCATTGACAATTTACATAAAGTTGTGAAATATAAAATGGTAGTAGTATTTTATGTATAACTTAGGCCTACTGTTATATTAGACCGGTACTTTATGGTATTACAGCAAACTCGCGACTGTCCGGCTCGGTTCTCAGCATAATTAGTGAAGTTGACAACTGATACAGTTTGGAGCTGAAGAGATGGCAACGCAAACGATGAAGTTGAAGAGCTAACTGATTATGATTTTGTGGCTGTTGTGGTTAGTAGTGAAGAGAGTTACTGAAGACGAAACAGTGGACGAAAGCACCCACACTCAGAAGGTTTCAACGCGACCGAGGCAGCGCTGGAGTAAGTTAGTCAGGAGGCGGCAGGCGACGCCAGCGGACTGAATTTGTCTGCGAAAGTGGAGTTGATATTCGGCGAGAGAAGCAGATGTCAATCAAAGGCTTTCACGTAAACAGCTATAGCTCTAGTTTCACGACTTGCAGTATACTGAAAGTTCTGTTTCCGTATCTGTTCATTCTGTATTTAAAATTTAATAGGCCTACGTCATACAAACATTTTAACCGACCCTTTATATAACATGTAATCAAACAGTTAAATAAAAATAACAAAAATTTTGAAATTACAATATGAATGTTTGTTATAAAATACTAATTAATATTATTCTTCAAATGAATCTTAAGGCTTTGTAAATACATATTGCAGGTTTTTATTTATCTTTCCTATATGATTACGCCAGATTCAAATGAAATTTATATTTGAAAAGCATGTAAATACACTAAGAGACGCTGCTGATTAATAGTTATCAAAATTGCCATCGTTGACTGTAAAAGAAATAATTATCGGTTAGTCCCCGACTCATCCGGGTCTGTCGAATAGTCGTGAATCTACTGTATTTAGTGTTACTCGTATATAGCTGAAAGTTATACCAGATGGTATAAACATGATATTGATAATTTCAATATCGATATTTGTGTATTTGGTAAGAGGCGTCACGAAATTTCAACAGCCTTAGTTCTGTCCGTATCTAGGGCTTATTATCGAATGGATGAAATTTAACTACAGTTTTGTACCCATAAAATTACTTTGATACGTGAACAGCTATTAGTAAAACTGGTTTTCTTTAACAAATGAATGTAATAAGAATTTAGTTATAAGTATAAACAAAATCATGTTTTAATATAAATTAATTTAATGAACGTATTTCACAGAAATTATACATTTTTATTAGTTTCAAGTTAACAGTTGACAGTAAACGAGGAGGCCTACTACTTTTATTTTGAAAATTTAGTTTTTATTTTATTTTAGGTAGAAGTTAATTGAAATACTTTATTTCAGTAACTGAGGACTTGTATAAAATTATCGCAGCTTGATTTATATTATAATTACAGTACACTCCATAATTACACTTTGCTTCTATCTGTGTGAGTAACTTCTCCATACTTCATCATATAAACTGTAGTTTCTTGATGATGATGATGATGATGATGATGATGATGACAGAACGTGTTAAAGCTGATAGAAATTTAGAAATTATTTTAGAAAGTGGTTTTATTTATTTAGAAATTGGTTATAGCTGTTATACTTTCCGACGTACCCGACGTAATTAATCTGTACAATAACAGTGCTCTAAGAAAATGTTTTAAATTTTGCAAAGAAATCTCAGACCTCATAGAATGCCGAACTCTAGTGAATCACTATAGGCCTACAGGGAAGCAGATGAGTAGTCCACATGAAGATTCTTTCTCGGACGTGTATAAAATTATAATGTTTATTAAAAGAAGTAATTAAATATTACAAATTGCATTTCGTTTTAATGCGTGTAATAAATTCATTTTAGATCCAAATAATTTTTATAGCTACGAAGTCACCTACGAAGTTAATCTAAAAATCACGTGAAAACGGTTTAGGAAATTATGATCGTCATGCGTGTGACGGGAGTATAAGCGGACGTGTTAACAGACCACATGTTTACCTGTTGTTGCAGCATTTTGCACGTATGGATTGTTATTGACTACGGCTTTCCATGTTTATCTAATTAATATCGCGTATCAAACACAGGCAACTTCCTTACATGTCAGAAAGGAAACTGGAATCCTGATATGAAAGTGAAATTGTGATTTCTGTATAATTATACGTGTATTAGTGTGTGGGAAGATTGCTGTTTTT
Source organism: Magicicada septendecula (assembly GCA_034769895.1). NCBI lineage: Eukaryota > Metazoa > Arthropoda > Insecta > Hemiptera > Cicadidae > Magicicada > Magicicada septendecula. Next base: position 199,978,215 of record CM068368.1, on the reverse strand, counting down.
TGTTTTTATAAGTAGTAAATTATTTTAAAATGCAAGCATCGCACACGCTTCCGTACGCTAACAGAAATTTCGAGTTTAGTGGCGGTTACGTAAATTATGTTACATTATATTTACACAAATGTACACATATTATAAATGTGGGCCTAATTCAGACCGAAATCATGGAAGAAAGTTTTCGGGTCTTTAAGATCTTTATTGTTTGTGTAAATTATGTTTAATTAAGATATTAAGGTGCTCGCTGAACGGAATTTTTTGTAGCTAATCATTACTCGGCACTAACGAGAATCTAGTTTACTAGAACGCTGGTATAACAGGGGCCCCGCGAAACGATGCCCAAGCCTGCTGCCGCAGTGGTGTCGGGTACAGACCCACCTGAACAAGTAACAATAATTTTTCGTATTGGGGTGTGGTCCTGCTATCGGCCGTGACTAGGACCCAGTGGGACCGACAGTTGCACGCGACTCCAGGACTAGCGTTTATTGAACTTCTGGTATCGTGAAATTTCTGCTCATGGCTGTGTAAGTGATATAGTATAATGTGGATGCACGTTCTGCTTGCGTCTTTAAGCATTTGGTGCATTTAAGGCTACTTGTGTATTAAAGTTGAATTGTACTCTGTTCTTTATTTGAAGACTACTGTCTCGTGCGTAAAACTTGCCGTGTATTTAATAGCGTACGTGTGGATGATACGTGTGTGTGCTGATTGTTTTTAACGTGTTGATAAGTGTAGATTACAGACACCGAATTGAAATCAAATACGACAGTTTGTAAAAAATAAGAAAAGAAAAAATAAGAAAAGAAACAGGGTGTTGAAACTACTTAAATTCGCGTTATGTAACATACTTTTCATTCGTCGCGTTCCTGTATATGTACAGCCTAATTCGTATATATTATTGTGACTATAAAATACACTATTTACACATTTTTAGTGTATTATAATTATAGTGTAATCATTCGTGTGTTGTTACACATAATTACCTTAATAAGAATCAAAAATTGTTGACTATTTGGCTGCAGAAGTGACTGAAATAAGTTCACACTTTTTCAGGAGTCACATTTTTTATTTTCGATTTAATGTTTTTGTATTCATATCTTCATAGTATTAGTTTATTATTGAGATCACTTGTGGAGAAACAAAAATATTAAGGCTCCCTTTTATTTAATTAATTGTTAAAATTTAAATAATTTTCCCTTAATTAATTGATCTGTCAACATAAATAACACTACAACTAATAAACTGTAAAGATGTTAAGTGAAGATAATATATAATAATAGTTAATTACGTTAAACGTAATTTCAACACCAGTGTAGTAATTCTTTGTAGTTAATGCCGGCAGCAACTCTAGTTCGAGACACGAATTTAGTTGTTATCCCAGCGAGTCTTTACAAATGTGTGAAATTAGATATTGATTGACGACTCGTTGGGCACTTGGTGAAACATATTAATACAAAGGTTTGTAAAAAATATATAGTTTTTTAAAAACTGTGAAACATACCAAGTGTATATATTTTCTAAAAACCTTTATGTGAAATTAGGATAACAGAGTATTTGACCCGTCTTTTTTTTTTTGTAATATCGGACAATTTTTTATCGGGATTGTATTCAAAACGTGTTTAACGTAATACAAACTCTGTTTTCATAATTCTAATCAGCATTTCTAATAGTGTTGAATGTGTTGAATGCGATCAGAATGTAACCAACACTGGCACTGTTCAACACTACATTCTGTTGTGGTCAACAGCATATTACTTGCAAAACCGAATACGCTGTGGAGTTAAAACAGTCTAGTTCCTGCATACGGTTTCTGATGAATATTTAAACGCCAAGGGATTGTATGTACATAGCGAATACTTGAATAGTCTGTATGTTTTAGCGACGTTTCAATGTGAACTGATGGCGGATTGCGTATTTTTGCAGCCAGTCTTTAACCCGACAGAGTCTTTCAACAGAGTATGGATGACAAAACATAACATTTTAAATTATTTTAGTTGACTTGCAGTTTTCAGACGTGTTTATGCCGGGTACTTTAGTTGCTTTAATTTTTTAATTACCGTTAAATTAAAAACAATTTAAGTTAATCATCTTTGTTCGTATTATTGCCGTCAGATTTGTTTCCAGTTTGAAATTCTGGCGATAATACGAAGAACCGAATGTCGTCGCCGTTATGTTAATATTAACATTGTTGGTGGGCTCTTCTCAAATGAACAGCGTTGACACTAAACGAGAACATTTCACGATGTCTCACAAATCGCTGCGTTGATAAACACCCAAGTCGTTATTTAAATAACGTCTGAGATGGATGCTATAACATGGACCACGAGCATTTGGGACGTCAATGGGGCGACCTTGATACTAACAGAGTTGCGAGAGGTGGTCAGATTGGAAAACCGTTTTCTATTAGTTGTAGCTCACAGTTGATTTCGTTGGCGGGTTTTGGACCTACAAGATTTCACTCTATGGCAGTCAGTCCAAGTTACGTGTGAATTTAGGACCATTACAGTCCATGTGATCGAATTAAAACATTATGTAATACACCACTTCCATTTCGTAAGAGCGTGGACATAATAATAAGTAAATATGTTTAAAGAACCTCGTCATATTAGCTTAATTTTAAGATTAAAATCTCGAGACGGTAAAAATTATTTTTGTAGTTAGACGCAAATATACTGGACGTCGACTCCGTTGGAATTGCCTTTAGAAAATCAAGATTTTTAAGATTACGGAGATCAGATTTTTTATTTGCATTTATTTTATTTACAGGCGGATAAAAAATATCGAATTAATTAGAAAGTTATTGTTTCCATTGAGTGAGGCAAATTGAACGTAATGTAACTCGCGGAGGTCCATTCGATTCCCTTTACTAAAACAGTTGCTCACGTGTAGTATTCTACATGTGAGAGAACTTTGTTTCGTTAACCTTTAGTCATCACGTCAGAGAAATCTAAATCCGCACCCGCTTTGCCAATTTTCTAAATCTGTGTGCAAGTTTATTTTCTACACTATTGTCCGGCAATTAAAGTTTATAAATACTGATGAAACAATATGCGCATTCACAATACAGTTCGTGTAATTGGGCAAAATCATTTCAGAAACGGAATAAACCGTTACCATTATTAAGCCTATATGGCGATGTTTGGATTACTTGGAATACAAAATTTGTAGTTGATGTATTCATATGAAGTCGGAAATTTTTTTGCGCCAGGAATGTCATCCTTTGTTTAGATAGCGCTCTCGCATTCGTGGGATATAAAGTTGGTTTTGCTTGAAAACTGGTATACGGTATTTTTACGTTTTCGGGTGCATTTTGATGGCTGTGCTTGAAGTACCCGACTAATCGGGTACTAATTACCGACTAATTTCGATCGTCAGTTCCTTCTCACTAACTGGGGTATAAATTTAATAATAAGACATCATGCACGTGAGCATGATTCCACTGTACAGAAATGTAACAGACTTTTACGTTAGGACAATATATTATGACTATATTAAACATTTGTCTCTTATAAATGTGTTTCTTTTTGACTTTACAGTTTGCTTGCCTCTTCGCACCGGTGATTGCGACACTAATACTGCTACAACATCAATTAACATCAATTTTTCTTATTGTCTTTAGTAATCACCCGACCGCCACTGAAAGAAATATTAATACATAAAACTGATTCATAAAGTGTCATTCAATAATTTTAAAATACATTTGTAGAATAATTCGGGGCCACTTAAGCCTACAAGAGTATTCTGTCGACTGTTTTCTGGAATGATAAAGTCCTTAGCAAAGGGTAGCTTTAATATGTTACTGCAAAATATAAAATATTAGTCAAAAATTACAGAATTTAATTTGGTCTGTGTAACTCCCATATGTTGCTATTTGGTAGTTAATGTCAAAGAGACCACGATATTTCGGAATGTTGTTCTCTCTAAACCGATCAGGGGGATTTAATATTGTACTACGTAAGTGGACCACCAGAGGTGGTCCGTAGGACTACCAAGAAAAATAAAAATATAAAAAAAATAATAATTAAAATAATGTATTTATTAATTCATTTAAATATTATGTATACATTTATGTATACTTAAAAATATTCATCTAATCCAGCTTATAAGGCGAAGTGTACTACAAGCCAGTGGGACGCAACCGTCAATATATAGGCGTATGACTTGCTTTGAACAGCAGTTTCGGCCCAAAAATGCCACGGTTGATGAAACAAATGCTAGTATAGAAACCATACTGATTAATCTTAAGAACCACACTGACAACTTATGTTGATTTTAGTTACTCAAACGTAATTTTCATTCAGTAAAATTAATTTAATTAAATTACATAAAATCCATTTTAAGCAATAAATACGTAGGCCTATACAAAATAAATTGAACTTTGCTTAGTAGACTAAAGTCCTTAGTTGGAGGGGGAGGTCCGCGCCTTTTTTACCTTACAACTTGTAAAGGCTGAAACCACAGATTTAAAGCGTTACGCAGATCAGCAGATCATATATTAGTATTATTTAGTTTTCCGTTCCAGCAGCGTGCTCAATCAGCGTTGAATTTATGCTGCTGAATTCTTAAAATCAATCACAGCATCCCGAATCGTCCTTCAGATCTGCTATCAGTCTGTTTTTTTTTTTCATATTTTCTCAGCATTTATGACAAACTCCAGGTATCTCGTTGGTGCTGTGTTTGTTTCTAGTCTTTGTAGTAATTGGTGCCAATAGTTTAAGAGAAGTACGCTTTCCATTATGTGAACTAATTTGTATACGGTGAAAAAGAATTCTCTGACAGCAGAATTATCTGTGGATAACACAGAATTTCAGTCATAAAATTCTAAGTCATTTATTTTTTGAAGAGTTAAAAATACATCATTATAAGGTTGTAATACGTTTCGTATAAAACAAATTTAAATAAAGAAAAATCAAGCCTTGTTTTAACCTTTGTGAGTATTATAAGGATATTTTTTTGTGATAAATATATTCTTAAATTTTAGTTCTAAAATTCGTGATGATTAGATGTCACTGTACACTACGGAATCTGTATTTTTAAGTCATCGATCAGTAATTTTAAGCCAACTAATACCAGCCATACTAATAATTGTTATTTATTCGATGTGTGTAGGCGACACAATGCAGAATTGTATATTTCGGGGATACATCGCCCTCGTTCTATCATCGTCATCATCATCATCATGTCTAAGTACTTGACCAGTTCATCTTTCCTGGCCTTCTGGTACCTACTGCCTAGCCAAAGATCCTGCCCATTTCTATTTAATTTTTTTAATTCTGTGAATCTGTACTAGTTTGGACACGTGCCAATTGAATTGTGTTTCTGTCTTTCGTTTTAATTCCAAACTTAATATTTTCCGTGTTTGGTTTTGCAATTCGTATATTATTCTTGTGCTCATTGTCAATTTTTGTGACCTGTAAGTCGGTGCTAGAGGCACGGATTTAGTAAAAACTTTCCTTTTCAAACTGCAATCAGACTCATTCGATTAACACATTGTGAGATTGGATATTCAATCCTTTTTTACTATTTTAATCGAATGTTTCACTTCATAACAGTTGTTACGTCAGTTATTACCTCCTCAATTCGACGAGTCTGATAAACACTAGCTATATAGCATACTGACTAACGTTAGCAGATTGAAATGTGTCTCAATGAAAAGCATTGCATGCGTTTTGCGGTAGACACAACGACTGTATTGAAAATACAGTTGTGATTAAATGTTATGTTCATTTGACTCATAATCGTCTAAAAAGGGTAGTCAAAGTTATGCACGTCGTACAAATCCTTGTAATATTCTCTACTATTCTCTATGTGCTCCGTTTAGAGCGGAAGCTACTCATACTAGGTGCTAACAAGACAACATACGTATTAACGGTAGGCCTCTGGGTAGTCTGCGGTTTGATCTTACGGTAATGTGCATTGTAAACGACGGCGTGTGAGGTCAGCGTGGCCCAAATTGCGTATCCAGCCGACAGCGCGTTTCCATTGTATTGTGATTTCCACGGAGCACGTGCATATCCAATGACGCACGCATTCCCAGACCCAGACTTGGCTGCCATTACACGTTATTTGCATACTCGCAACGCTTGCAAATCCTGCAGAATCCCTAAGCAGATGCATTTTTCTGCGACACTTGTGACATTTAATACTCGAGCGGCGTGTGTGTGTGTTGCCTGACCTTACGACGTTATACAGAGTCGGTCGGCCGGATCGTTGTACCGAGTTCACCGGTTCGCCGTTGGTGTGAACACGCTATCCGATACATTGTACGTGTTGACTAAAACTACAGTCGCAAGTAGTTTGGACTTTATGTTCCGAACCAGAGCTTAGTCAGGATTCTCATCGATGGATTCGCACGAATATTTGTCGTCTTCTGTTATGTAATTTGTGCGCGGTAGTTTAAGTAAGGACCCTTAAGTCGGTCTAATCTGTATCTAACATATTTATTATATTATAAAAGAAGCACTGTTAAGTAAATTGATAAACGGGCTACTTGTTCAACGTGCACTAAGTTGAACGGCGGTTCTCTATAACTGATGCATCTTTCGGACGTGTTCTTATTATTTTTTATGGAAATTATGGCACAGCATCTATCCGTTTGAGAAGTGTGTGTGTGAGTAGTGAAAATTATTGAGCCGTGAGTAGATTATACTCGGAGATATCAGAACTGGATTCGGCACGTTGACTAGCGACCGGCGGTCTCTCTGTTAGAGGCATCCGTTTTCACGGTATTAAACGTTTTCTCAATATAATCCGTTTTATGTCTGTTTCGCCGATAACTTCAGTGGATTATGTGAAACGCGAGTCCAGACCTCTCCGTTAGACAGATAATTTCATAATTGTTTAATGTTTAGCCGGTAGTTTAAATCTCACAGTATTTTGTACGTTTAAATTTGTAGTGATTTTGTCAATGTTAATTGGAAACTTGCTGATTTTTTTCATTGTTTAAAAAACTACTAAGATTCAAACGCGTGGACTGATACATTGCAAACTAATAGCCTTATAAAAATAATTAAAATGGTAGTTACACTATGTGACTGAAGAAAATTCGAGTTATGGTAAATCGTAAATTGATTGCTGACGAAATCGTGTAGACAGCGATTGCTGTTGAGTAGGATAAAACTTTACCGCTTACTAACTGTATCATTGAATTGTAGACCTACAGAAAACTACGTTTTGAAAAGCTATTTTTATTTAAATGTTAATATGTTAATATCGTGGATTACTATTTTAACTTTTTGAAATATGATACCTCTAAATGCCCTATTTATGACATCATAAGTATTTCATTGTATATTGCCTTTAAATATTTTATCTGCAACAATTCTAAGAAGGAAATGTTTTCTCCAAAATTCTTCTTTCTTAAGAATTGAGAATTTTTCTTTGATAGCCTAATATAGTTTTTGATTGTTGTTAAACTACATTTTTGAATTTTTATTAAGTAAAAGTGTACTTCCCAAACAAAGATAATTTTCTCTGAATAAGAGTGTGAGTTTTTTGTGAGAAGCAGGAAATTTTCGTAATTTCGTTTTCCGTAGATCTGCTCCTGCTGTTGTAATGATGTGTCAGACTTGATGTCATATTCCATCTCTACAAAATAGAAAGAAAAACAGTTGCACTCAGACTCGCGCGCGCGTGTTAACAAAAATCTTTCGAAATCGATAACGTCTCCATTGTTGAAAACGCTAAACGTGACTTTTTTGTTTGGAAACATTCATCTTGAGTTGGATCTTGAAATTTTTTGTAGCGCAAATTAGTATAGCCACATATAGGCAAATTTTGTGTACCTACATAGAAATTTTATTTCGTTAACTGTAATTAATTTAACATTCAATCGGTTGGATACGAAATTTACAGGAAACGTATGCATTTTTAACAAATAACTGGCGAAAACAACTGAATTAGATGAAGTTTATAATGTTTATTTGCTTCTGTTAGTACTTGGGGAATACATATTCCGGTGGTGAAGACTAGACAAGACGTTTGATATAAACAGAGTGTCTCAAAGTTGGCGAGTGAGACTGCCTTGGAAGATCGGCATGTTTGTCCTTGCAAAATCGGCAAAACGCAAAATTTGTCCTCATTCTCGAAATGTGCAACCCTGAAATCGTTTCACCCTGAAATCAACGACGAAAATCTTTAAGCCCTAATTTCGAAGGAATTCATGACACTGCTGTACTAACACACATTTAGATATGTTAGTTATTAATTAAATCAATATGTTAAAATTGGTGGATAGAGTCTATATGTATTGAATCCCGTCACAATCGATATTTTCTTATTACTCTGGAACTTATATAAAAAACGTTGAAAATATATTCAACATAAGGTTATTTTTAAGTCACACATTTATAAAAGCTTTAAAATCGCGGTAGAAATTATCTGTTGGTCTGTACCAGATATTTTTATAGGTTTAAAAAACACTAATATATTCATTACATGAAAATTCATGTCACGAAAGTACCAGGTTTTACGACAAACCTTTCGAAAGTTGTGGGTTATAGCCTATACATAAAAAAAAAAATGAACGAAACACTTAAAAGAAACGTTATTCGTATTCTTTCCTGTTTGCGGTTATTCAGTTTTTTAATTACCGGCTGTATGGATTGAAACGTTCAGTTGCAAAATTAAAGTTTTTTAGCTACAGTACATGAGTGCAAGTAAGTGGGGCTCCACGCTTTCTTTTTAGTGTGAGGAGGCTACAGAAGTGGCACTGGATAATACTTGAGTCAGTGTCATTTATCTAGGACGTTCATTCGTCTTTTCGGTTTGTCAAGCGCACATAAATTAATATTTATTTACTTTCACATAACAAATGTTTGTATAAAAACCGGAACTGGGTAAACGTAGGAGTACGAGATTTATTTACAATATAACGGGATTTAATACGTTATCTGTAGATTTTTAAAGTGTACGAGGTAGTGTGGATAAAGCAGCACTGTAATACAGAAATGGAGGATTTAACATGTCGTCATACCTAATAAGATTGGTAAAGGAGAATTGTCGAGCGTACAGGAAAGGTTCAAAAAACTGTGTTACGCAGTACATAGATAAATGACACTGACTCAAGTATTATCCGTTAGGATCCACACCGGAATCCTCCAGGAAAATCGTCTGACCCGTAGAAGGCTGTGCGAAATCCCCACCTAAATAAAAGATACTATTGTTAACAAAAGTGTCCAACTACTAGTGCATCCGTGTGACGTAAATCTGATCACCCGTTCAAGGCGGGATCTTATACAAGCTTTCAAGGATACCTCCGGAAAAGTAGGCTTGACAATTAGTATCGAGAAATTCAAATATGCGCAAACTACTAATAGGTTTCAAACTAAGCAGGCAATCCAAAGTGTAACCATTGGTGTGAACAACATAGAACAAGTAAATTATTTTATACTTTTGGGATCTTAAGAACATACGTGGAGTAAAATGCATTTAAGGTCAGATGTCATTTCAGGAGAGACTGAATATTATACGCAATGAATATTATGAGTATACTCGACATGATTGCACAGTATCGGCTGAATTGGTGGGAACATCTTTGCCTAGTGGATGACTGCGGCATGCCCAAACAAGGAACTATGGAACTATAAGCCGAAGGGACGGAGAGGTGTGGAACGTCCGAGGAAGCGCTGGAGTGACCAGCTTTGCTTGTCTGAGACCGGAACAAACCATCCTTGGTCTGATCCTTGCAGATGATGATGGTGACTAACTACGCAATCGATAAAACACGTATCGGGCTCAGAAACATGGATATGTTAATATGGTAACATTTGGATCAGAAAAATGGACATTAACGAAATGTAATAACGACTACTTGGTGGCTTGAGAGAAGGATATTAAGACACATTCAAACTGGGTGGTTGAGAGTGGTGTCTGGCTTATGATCCATAATGTTGAGGTCTACCATCTTTACGGACACTTTGATATTGTGAAGTGTATTAAAATAGGTAGGCCTACACTCAGGTGGAATGTATAAGAACACTGGCGGAAACACAGCAGATATTATAGACTTGGACGTGATTATAGACTTAGAGGAAGACAAGACAGGCTGGAGGATCAGTTGGAGGAGGACCGAAGGTTGCTTAATATTATAAAAGGGAATCGTAGAGTGAAGAATAGGGTCGAATGGAATCGACTCTTGTAACAGGCCAGACCCGTGTAAAGAGTTGTGAAGCCTCATGTGACGATAAAAAGATTGTGTTTTAGGAATTCTCAGTGATTTGTGTGCGAAGCAGCCATACACAAAATAATCTACAGGCGCGTGTTCGTGCGTCTAAATAATGACGACTCAAAAATACATGACCAGATATCGGTAAACTTTTTCTAGGTTTGAAAGGAAGCATTTCATAAATTGGAATCTATTACAAAACTCAGGAAGCTCTATTTGTTTTCGACTAAGAGGTCGAAATGCGTGTAATTGGTAGAAGAAGGCCTAAAATCGCGCCTTTAATATTTTAAAACTAATTTTTGTATATTAACATCTAAAACTTTATCGTTCAAGTAAATTGATTTTTAAGTACTTGATAGTTCGAACCGTAATTATCTGGACGTCCGCGTCGGATAAGTAAGTGACAATAAATTTACCTACTTATACTTGCAGATTAAATTTAAACACAGAGCCTTATCATTCAGTTAAGAAGTTAATGCAATTTAAATAAAATAATAGAATACGAATATAAATTGAGAAAATAAAATGAATTTATAACTTTAAAATTAATTAAAAATTACCCGAGTAATTATCTTGAAGTTTCTTTCTGTATTTCAGAATGTAATGGAAAGGAAATTTAAATTATTTGCTGCGTACAAAATTCTTTTTTTATGGTCCAGTATAATTATCTTGGTTACCAAAATCAATTTGTTTAAAGTACTGTACTTTGTAATTTCATCCCTTCAGCCTTAAATTAGTACGTGACAGCACTTTGATGATTATTTTACCTTTATTAAGCTGTGGGATTCCAGCGTTTAGATAATCCGAACTTTTTAGAACTCGATCCTCCCCCGTTGCAATTAGTTCAGACTGATAACGTTCTACTGTAGCAAAAAATGTATTAGGTATTTTCTATATAAAAAGGCGACAGTATTATGAAAAAACGGTGCTTTCACTGTCAGTCATGGTCGAATTTGGAAGAAGCAGTAGTTAACGAGAGCGATGTGTTAGGTTCTTCGTGTAGCCAGTATCCTTTTAATTACGAGAGGAACATTTATTTCTCATCCAGTGCTAACTGAACGCGGTATTAATGAATTACCGTGGCACTTTTTCATGGCTTGTGGAATTTTTAAAAGGGGGGATATGTTGCAAAACATCTGTCAAGTTATTCGTGCTTATTTCTAGTTTTTAAAGAGTGTAACATTTATATGAACTACGTGAAAACCGCAAAATGTGTATTTGTGTTTTTTTTTTTTTGAGTTCGAGAAAAACGTAACTGCGGCGGATTGGACACAAAGCGGCTGTTTTAGCTTAAATAAGATATTTCAGCCCTAGATTGACCATAGAAAAGTACGTTTTACCCGTTCACGAGTATTTAAAACTTATTTGAAACGACGGTAGCGCTTCGTAACGTTAGCGACTGAACACGTAAGAGCTTTGTCACGAGCGAAAGTGGCAAAAGCCGATAATGAACTGTGCTTAAGAGATGGAGTAGAGTAATGGCATACTGCTTCTTAGTATATGTTTTCAGAATAAAAATTAAACATATTTTCATTACAGTATGTTTAAAGAAGTAGTGGCGTAACTGAAAGCTGCTCCTGTGGGGGAGGGTGAGACTAGCTTTAAGGTTGGACTCCCCATTTTCATGACATGAGATATTCAGCATTCTTCGCATATCATTTTTTAAATACATTTTATAAATTCTTTGGGTCTAAACGTTTTTGAGTAAACAACATGAAGGGTTGAAAAACATAAGGGAAAGCGCGGAAAACATAAGGAATAATTATTTTGAACAATTATTATTCGAATTAAATATAATGAATCGCGTGTCATTAGGAATCACTATGTAATTTTAAATTTGTATTCTTAATAAATTTCGTGAAAACGAGTCTTTCTGAAGATATTTTGAAAAATCCGGTTTCCTTTACCCCTTCCCACTTTCAGTCATGGATGTTGTCCCAAGAATGTGTTCAGCAACTTATAGTTCGTATTAAAGTACCTTCTTTTTAATGTAAAATTCTGTAATAAAATCTTCTCATTTTCCGGAATTAGAGTCAAGAAACTTGTTTTGCTAGTTTACCTGTGCAAAGACGACGGCTCAAACCATAGAGATATTAGACGGGACCGTCAAGATATTAGACTGAAGGAGTCACGACATAGACAATCCCACAAGGGGAAGTATGTCTGGGCGAAAAAGTCAAAGGTAGATTAATAGGCTCTGCTTTCGTTTTCTGGGGCGTTCATATTCTTTTTTAAGGCTGCGAATCGTACGTAATTTACCAAATGTTGAGTGATTGTCATTATTAAGAAAATTTATTTTATTAATTTAAAAATATTGTAATTCCTTTAAGCCTTATTTTAATAACTTATACCAGACTGGCTTAGAAATAGATCTACATTTCGTGATCTGGGAATTTCGCTGAAATTTTCAATAGCTTGGCGAGTGATTGTGGAGAAGGTGTGCATCTACCTGTTGAGTAGTGACGGGACGGAACTTTTGGCTCGTGCTGCGAACAATACAGTAAGCGCACGTGTAGGAGTTGGCCCAACGACGATGAGTTGCGATTTTTCACTTAACGCCGCCGAGGCTTTCACTTGCGCCCGTGGCAGGATCCCGCTGTGCAACACCGATAATTCACGTTATTACGACCGCCACTCTGTTGTTTTGCAACATATCTAATGGTAGCACTTCAAGTGTTGCCGCTCCCTCAACACAAAACAATAAAATATTTTTCTACGTGTACAACGTAGTACGTGACAGTTGCAGCCGGCGTTACGACGGGAGGTAGGCCTACACCAAGACTGGTATTACCTCAACAGTCTCAAATCCTCAGTACGTACAGACGGTATTAGGACACAGTTGTATCAGAAAACAGCGAGAAGATTGATTATCAATTCTGTTTAGAGCGAATAAATAATTCTAAAAAAAAGTATTAACTTCTTAAAGTTATAACTAAATATATGAAGGACATTCACAAACATTTGTTGAAATGTTAGTAACGACAGTTGACATTCAGTTGAAACGTTGATTTCACCACGTACATTTTCTTTTAATTTAATTGAAAAATTAAAAATATTTTGCAACAAACGACACGTGGCTGTAATAGAAAAACAATCTGTCTCCGTACTATAGCTATTGAATACCTTGTAGTCAATTCAACTTTTGAAAATTCAATCAGTTTTTAATTCAGTATTATGTTTAAATGTGTTTTACAGTTTTAAATAAAAATGTCATGACTTTTTATTTGGAAATGAATATTTTTTATCGATAGAAAATATCACGATGCCGTATTAATGGCCTACACATTGCTATTCAGGTGTTTTTGGGGCAAATAATGTTATCTGTTTTATTGTACTTTTTATATCGAGTGCCGATAAAACTTGACGTTCGTCTTTGTAGTTGAAATTAAAATAATTTAGTGACATCCAGTGAGACAAGAAGTCTTTGCGCGCGCGCGCGCACACACACACAAACGCCTGAATTTGATACGATATCGGTCTTTGCCTGTGCCGCGATGTTCGACCGCATTGTTCGAGTTTTCTTCCTCTTGTCGGATAAAACATACTTAATCGTGATCCTGATAACATTTCGCGTTAAATGGTAAAATTATGATTTATGGTAGTAAGAAAACATTAATTATGTGCGTATGTGTGTGTGAGGAACCGGTCATGTCAAAATTGATATTAGATAGAACGGGAGTATCACACACTAACAGCAGTTGTTACGGTTAATTTATCTCTGCTTCACGGCGTTCATATCCGATATCAAATTAACCCACCATTGAAAATTATATGCGAACGTAAAACAAGCCCGGTGAAAAGCCGAGTAAGAAGAACTTACGGTTGACGGCTTTTATCAGATCAGCTGTTATTACAGGTGCGGAGGTAAATAACAAAGATGCCGAACTGGTGGTAGGTTATTGAACTGGTAGCATAAAGTTCAGGTAGCACCGCGCACCTGTGGCAAAATTCTTTTATAACTCGAAGACAGGTTATGTAAAATTTTTGAAAGCCTACGAGTTAACGTCGATTTTGCGATAAATACGATGTTGGATCGAGATCGGGGTGCATTGCGGTGAGGCGTATGGCTTCACAGTGAAGGTCGGTGCGCCGGCGCCTAGTCACAAATGTAATACTACCTGTCTCTTTCTCAACACGGCCACACCACGATATCGCGAAATTACCGTTATGCGGACTTTTACAAAATTTTGATTTTCAGAAATTCAGTATGCAAACGGGTTTTTCTTAAGTTTTTTACGACCGGAGCTTAATTTTCGCCTTGGTTTGGTTTCCGGACGTGGTCTGTAGTCTTTTCTACAGCCCGGCTTTTTTGCATATGTCTGCGCTAGTCCAACTTCAGTGGCGGTCGTAGCCTTAACGGCATCGCCAACCGTACTCCACGCCCGTGAAACCCGGAAAGCCGAAAGAAATCGAAGACCTACGAGTTATCTGCGACATTTGATGTAAATTGTAGAAAGGAGAGATTGCAACAGCCGTGAAAATTAATTTCATTTGTTTCTTTGAAAAGTATACAAGTCGGTATATGTGTTTTGTGAACCAAACGCATGCGTGTTTGTACAATCTTGTAGGGCTACCTAAATACTTTGGAGGGGGGATTTGTCTCATCACTTCTACCTGTTTGAAAAGTTAGAAGAGCGTGATAGAGCGACTGAGAGTCAGGAGTGTAAAGCTGTAATGATTATGATTGTAATGTTTTGAGAATGTATGTATCGAGTTAGTTGGATTCAAAGAGCAGTTCAAAAATCAAGTCCAAAATTTGTAGTAGAAATGTGGGCGTGGTTTTAACATTGAAAATGTTTATAAGGACTGTCGCACATTTGCGGCCGATCGCTGGTGCGTGATCGAAAATGGGAACCGGTGAATTTCCATAGAAACTACTTCTTTGTTGTCAATAACGTAGTACACATATAAAACTTCGCTTATGAATGCGGCTACATTTGACTTATAATCTGTACATTGGTAAATGAAGAATGAATTCATTGATAGGTGAATGAAGAATGAATTCATTGATTGGTGAATGAACATAAATATATATATGTGCCCAGGAGGCATAAGACACCATCTCCATTTTTTATAAACTAGAGCTTTTTATATAGTGTTAATGTACAGATTGCCCTCTTTCTAGTAGTATATGGCACTATCTCCTAGTTATTTTTGTGCAGCGAATATACATGTTTAAAATAACACTATCTCATATTGCTTCTTGAAGCAAACAAAATGTTTTTTAGCTGTCCTGTAAAGTACTGTATATGTGACACAGTGTCTTATGCCTCTGGTGCACAGATATATTTTTTAGATTTATTGAAGCATTTTCAATGCCCTTCTCTGTGCATTGCAAAGAGAATTGCAAATTTCTTTTGGTTTAAATTACAAATTGTAAAATTTGTAAAAAATATTAAAATACTATTTATTTCAGGTAAAAACTCTCATTACTGTTCAACATACGATACTCTCGTCTAAATATGTTAGTTAAACATAGCAGAAATATTTCGCTTGCCAAAAGATAAATCATATTAAACGACAGCCGTGCTATGAAACGCGTATTTTATCTCGTTTATAAATTCAAATAATATGGATACGAGTTTGTTTATGTGTCGTACGCCTCATGATTTTTGTTGCTCTTATTTACTATATACGCGCACTCGGTTGCAGCATAAACGATACTAAGCGGCAGTTTATCATCGACGTAAACGACGCCGGCCGAATAACATTACCATACAAATACACATGATCAGCCCGCACACGTTCCCAAGTAGGACAGCCAGACGTGAGACGTGCTCTACTTGGTCTCGCTCAATGCTCGAGACCTAGTGTGATTTCGGAATCCCAACATTTGAACTGTGAATAATGATCAACGCTCTCTGGAAAGTTTAAATTTAAATATAAGAGATCGTGTCGTTATAAAAATGAAAATATATAATCGTCAGCAATTTATCGTATTACAGAATGACAGAAATCGTGTATCGACAATTATTATTATTTTGTGAAATTAAGAATGCATGAGATAATTTTTAAGCTGATGTAAAAATTAATAATTCAGTTTTGGAAAAGTTAACTTCATAACGGACTTAAATAAAAGGCTAGCACGGAAGTATATGGCAAGTTTGTGAAGCTATAAACGTGTTAAATAGCTTCTACATTGCTAAATTATTAAACAAACGTACAATATCACATTACAGGTTGGTAACCTGTTTTTAAAATTTTAATGACTTTTATAATGTTTAGACTGTAGTTTTGTTTATGTACATGTTAAAGCAGAGTGATTGAAGGGTGGAATTCACATACCCACCTATTCACAAACAACCCATCGACGCGCGCGTACACAAACTAACGCGCACGCACAATACGCACAATTTTATATTTTATATACTATCATATATTCATCAACACTTACTCTTAAGTTATCAAGCTAATTATTTTTTCTTACAACAATTACGGTGTTAAGTGTACAAACTACGCATGCAGTGGGTTAGCACTGATAATAGCAATGTTAATGATGGTTAGTATTTTCAGTAATGTTAGTGTGTTATCCCTCGGCTGAGCGATCTCCGCAGTGATGGATGGTGCCAGTCTCTTATAGTATTTTTGTTTTTGTTTTTGTACGGAAACGAATTGTTCCGTATGTTTGTTCTTATACCGTTAGTGTCAGGCAGATGTGTATGTAAAAAGAAAGACAGATGTCATTGTTTCAGGAAGTTTATTAACTGATATACAACTTTCAGATTACATTATGTCGCGCTGAATAATATTATGAATGTATAAAAAGCGATAGGTCTCACTTGTGAAGATGTTTTTAAAGAATTAATATGAAAATCATAATAGTTGTGTAGTGAGGTTAGTGTAATGAGCGCGTGTCTGGTGGAATGCCAATGCCGATGCCGGTGCGAGTACGCTGTGGTGTTGTGCCGTAGTTATTGTCTGCGGACGGCAAGCGCAAGCGGCGCTCTGGTCCATTCATTTGCGGATCGCCACAGGGAGAGGGGGAGGGGGCGACCAATTACTCGTGTACGTATGCTTCCCACACACCTGGATGCGTTTTTCTAAGTTGTGAGCCGTTCAGTGCGGTTTTTCGAGCGGCGAGTTGTACGGCACGTCTGTCACGGTGTCCGCGTGTGTCCTTCAATTCCTGTAGAGCAGGTTCCCTCGGGTTGGCCGGGAACTTGAAGTATTGTTATCATGTGTTGGTGTGGAGTCCCCTTTAGTAGGCCACTGTACGGTGCGTCTGTCTCTCTCGCTCAGGCCGGGTTGTTGAACGACTCCACCGCCACTTTGCCTTGCCGCTCTTCTCTCCGAAAGTAGAGTGACTCGACTGTTTTCGCGCGCTGCTTCTTTCTCTCTCTCTTTCTCCTTCTCCGTCTAATAACAAAGAACAGAGACAGTGATTAATTAGGCAAGCGCGTGTATATAAAAGTAGCCGACTCTCGACTCATTAAGACCCCCATAGACGTACCATACCATATGGCACTTACCATCCATTCACTTATATCTTTTGTGTTGTTGCATATTACATGCTTAATTTAACACCTATATTAATATTACCTTGTGCTGCAATAACTGTAAATACCTCTTTTGTTCGTACATCAACATATTTAATTTTAGAATAATTACTGTTGGTAGTTGCCCAGTAATGTGTGCGCGCGCGCAGCGTTGGTGTACTTTCATTACGTTTTTATAAACTGAGTTAAAACATGTAGTTATTGCTTCAGTCACGTTCATGCTACATACGGCGCTATATTTTCGAAAAATACTACAGTGATTTTTGTGAGCCATTCTGTGTTAACTTTTATACGCGTTCATACGGATGGGCAAAGTAAGTAAACTTGCATCTGGTGGGTCGTGCGCTATAATGGACGCGAACAACTTAGTTGCATTCGGAACTAAGGAAGAAATATTTACTTTTCGATACTTTTTTGGCTCGAGTAATTGATTTTTAGAGAATGGGCTGTTTGTTGACATATATTCGGTCCAGTCGGTGCAGTAGTTTCCGTTTGCAGAATGAAATATCGAACGTTGTATAATGATTTATGTTACTGTAGTTCAACTATTTTTCAAAGAAATGTGATGCATTCGGAAAAACAAAATTAAAATCGTAACGACAAAATACAAAATCAAAATATGTAACACGACGGGTGTGTATTATTCGCAGCGGTTATAAAGAAGATAGCCTATATGTCCTGCCACAAGCGTTCGATAACACTGTGTATGGTTACCAGGAACAGAAATCATTGAAGCGTTTTAATATGTTGGTGCAGTGAAGACGTGTTACAATTACAGAATGTCGGCATTGTTCTCTGCGTCGCTGTGTGTGTGCACGATAAGCGTTTACAGCTCATGCTTGTTAAGCACGCAAAACCTGATCCTAGCCGTTCGCACGATTAGAGAAGTGTATTTTTTGAAAAGTCGATCGGCGAATTGGGTTAACAGTGGAATGCCCTTCTGTGAAACAGGTTTAAAAATGTACGGTAAAAGTGGATGATAATTAAGGACGTAGACCACAAACGTCTAGATTTGCGAAATTTGTTCAATTAATACCTAGCAAGAGAGGCAGGTAGAGGGGAGGGAGCGAAGTGTCGTGAAGAATAACAAGAAAATTTGTGGTGAAATGAGGACACATGCGCCCTCCCCCTCACACGTGGTCATATGAGAACTACCTACATGCATCAGCTTTTGGGCAGGCGATCGTTTTAAATCGATCGAATAAACGATTAACCTCCTCTGTCCTCTCAGCTTGCACGGTACGCGACTGGTTTCTTTAAAACGACTCATTTTTGTTGATTGTGTACTCGAAGCAAAACTGCTTCAAAACGTATTTCCACGTTACTGTTTGCACCACGTGATTTCACATTTCTTCACGTGCATCGGAAATGATCATGCTCTTATTTGCTTACCCATTTTGTGTAAACACAAAGATGTGAATCTTACTTCAGTAGGCCTACACATTTATCAATTTCTGAGGACCCAGAACATTGAAATAGTTCTGGGTCCACGGAATACTACTGAAATAGTTGATAGAATAGAGGGAATGCAGTTACGGAACATATTACGGACGCAACCAAAGTATATTTGAATTCTTGTGGATGAATATTTTCTGCAATAAAGTACGTTATTGCAGAATCAAATGAATGACGTAAGTCGCTCTGCACGGGGTTACGCGAAACATAGGCTTAGGTTTTGAATAGTCAGGACGTAGACAGACAAATCTGTGGTGATAAACGGTTTTGTAGGCTGCAATTCTGATAACCGCTCTGCAGTAAAGAGGGAAGTATTGAATTATGCAGGTACTAAGCAGATGTACGTTCCAGTTCCCGCATTCATGGTGTGCACACGCATAAGAATCGAGAGAAACTTTGCCGGGTCCAATTACGAACAAGAAAGATATGGGGTGCCCGCGGCAGTTCCAAGGGATCTTGGAGTAGGAATGAAATAAAGGAGGCGGCGGCTGAAGGTGTTGCTGGTAATGATGTAGTCGAACATCACTCATGTTGGCCGACAGATAAATCACAGCTGTTTCCCGGCATTATCTAACAGCTGATTTATACAACCAGATATATGTTGTGCTTTGACCCCAACGTCTACTACATTTTGATAGAGGAACATTATTATATCATAATTTATTATAAAAACTAATCATGATCAACTTGTTTGCATTCTAGTCGTATCTAATATTATCTCTTTAGCGTTCAAATGGGTCTGTCGGCTTGGCCATTGTGTAACGTACAAAACAGAATCGTGTACTTCAATAAACCGTTAAACTAAACTTTCAATTGAAGTAGCCGTGTATGTAGGTCTACACGGTGATTTGAATTGGATCTAGAATTAATTGTAGGTGCTTTGCTTGTAGAAGTAATCTATGAAAAAGTCCCATGTATTTGTGTGAGGCAAGTGAGACAACTATACAGCCTACGTATAATTTTTATAATGACACTCATAGGCGACCATAACAAAACGATCTAATCGTTGCCTCACAGCTGCATATAATTTGAAAGGGGAAATGTCTTGTAACCTACAGAAATGAAATATGGGCAATTAGAGGAAAATAATAATGAAATTAATATTATTTAGGGTGAAAACAATAAGGAAAGACAGTTGAGATAAGTTAAGCCTACGAATGTTAGTCCTCTCAAGAATGCAGAACGAATGTGCGGTAAGGTCCCTATTGATCACATTAGAAATAATGAAAGGACACAACAGCGATTGATGCGTCTTATCGTGACTGGAGGATGTAATATAGAAGTGTGGACGGCAGAAAACAGCACGTAGGCCTAAGTCCAGAATAGAAGGATCCTGAATGAAAAGAGAAAATGAAATTTTGGCGTAGCAGTAGCCTGTGATAGAGAAGCTGGGTGAAGGCTCGGGGAGACAACACTTTATTGTGCAGTTTTATGAGTTGTATTTAGACAGTATGCATAATTAACGTAAACATTAGTAGCCTATCTCGTAAGATCTACAGTGCTCCGTTTTTATGACAACAGTTCATCCAGTAGAGAAGACGCGTTTCAATTTTGTACCGTTAATTAAAAATATAGTCAATTGACGATCCGCATGGTAGTGTTCATTTTATCTCAGTTCTACGTATAGGCCTAGTTGTATCACGAGTCGTAACAACTTTATGATTGTAATTCGCTGTGAAAATGTAAAATCAGAACATTAATCTACTGTATTTCTGAGTACCGCCTGCTAGCGAAAAAGTTTATTCGATCGGTAAAGACATTACGAATGATTACTTATTGTGAAGTAAATGCGCGCGCAAGGTAACCCGTGTATCCGATGGAGTTTAGTTAAATCCGACCGGAATCGGCGGCCGTTTGGATGTGACTCTAATCCGCTCACTTGGAGACCGGTTCCTGACAACAGAATCACCGGCAGGCGGCCAAACCGTCAGCGTCACTCGAAGCTTATCAATGAGATGGAACTATTTTTGTTGCACGGCGCTCGTGGGAATTTGAAGAATTTTTTTTGAATCGGAAGCTGGTAAGGCGAACGGTTGCTGAATGTTTACAGAATTTTTTTCTTTAAATTTTCATAGCGTCACGGTTTCTGCAGTACTGTTTACCAAACGTACGGGTCACACTCGCCGCTGGTTATTCCAAACGTTCGAGGTAATCTATACGTGTTGAACAACGCTCAAGTAGATTTCCCTTTCCGTTTATATGTCATTTGGAATTATGAATGTCAATATTCGTTATTACTTGCAATCTCTTGAATGTAGACATATAACCAGATCCGTTGGGCAATCTATTGTCATACCTATATGTTTACGTATCGTATTAATTACTCCTAAAATGATTGGTATTGAGTCACTGACGTTACCGCAAGACTCAGGTTCCCGTCTTTTTGTGCCTTTTCCGTCACAATTTTAATTACTTTCGAAACAGACGTAATTCGTGTGTTTAATTCGCAATAATAGTTGCTCGTAAAGATATCAGTCCGCACTGTCTGTCGCAGTATCATAACGACTTACTGTTCGGTCTATCAGTCGTGATTTTCCAACGGTGATAAAATATATCGTAGCCGAATATAAGAAACTTACTGAAAATGAATCTCCGTTTGCATCTGATGTTACAAACTTTTATGTTTTCACAATCAGTTCTTGGTTAGGCGGGATTTTTTAGTTTGTTAATTACACACGTTGGTTTTCTAATAACGCTTAGGCGACAGTAAAAACCGAAATAAACGCGATATATATGAATTGAGGGAATACCGACAATGTCAGTTTTTCGTACATATTCGCACATAGGAATAAGTATAATGTTAATATTTATTAAATCGTCAAGCGGTTTTTCATTTAACTGAAAAGGCGTAGATAAGTTCATTTTTTTCATTAGTGTGAACAGGCATAAACAAGATAATGTGACTCAAATACGCAAGAAATGTGTATTCTAAACACACATGCGCGCGCGCGCGCATATACAAACATTCGCCTCATGCTATCATACGGTTATATTTGAAGTTAATTTTAAATTCGGATAGTTAATTTCTAAGCGACGATTTCTAATTTCGTGTTTAGCTTTAGTTATTCTTCGTCAAACTAAAAGTATGATTTATTCACGGGCCTTTAGTCTGTTCCCTTATGGCAGTCAACGTCTGAAACGAGGTGATTTTTTTACTTCCATATTTCCTTAAGGAATGGAAGTATGGTGATGGCAAAAAAAATCGTGTTCGAGATTATTGCAGATTCTGATTCTACTACACTCAAAACATGAAAAAAAGTCGTTTTCCGAAAAGTGTCTGTGTCTGTGTGTCTGTAGATTTTTTTTCTATGGCAAACGATAACTGCCGCAAATTCAAACAGAATCAAATAATTTTTTGCATACAGCCCTGATTTGTAGAGGACTCGCGACCTATTGTTTTTGGTGAAGATCGGTTGAGGGAAAGGGGTAGTTTACCTGCAACGGTTTTTTTTTATCAAGGGAAAATTTTTTTTTTTGGCAAACGATAACAGCCGCAAATTCAAACAGAATCAAATAATGTTTCGTATACAGCCCTGAATTGTAGAGTTCTCAAGACCTTTTGTTTTTGGTGAAGATCGGTTAAGGGAAAGGGGTAGTTTACTTGTAACGTTTTATGTTTTAACAAGGGTATTTCCTATGGCAAACGATAACAGCCGCAAATTCAAACAGAATCAAAAGATTATTTGCATACAGCCCTAAATTGTAGAGTTCTCAAGACCTATTGTTTTTGGTGAAGATCGGTTAAGGGAAAGGGGTAGTTTACCTACAACGTTTTTTTAACAAGGGTATTTTCTATGGCAAACGATAACAGCCGCAAATTCAAACAGAATCAAATAATTTTCTGCATACAGCCCTGATTTGTAGAGTACTCAAGACCTATTCTTTTTGGTGAAGATCAGTTGAGGGGAAGGGGTAGTTTACCTGCAACGTTTTTTATCAAGCGTATTTTCTATGGCAAACGATAACTGCCGCAAATTCAAACAGAATCAAATAATTTTTTGCATACAGCCCTGATTTGTAGAGTACTCGCGACCTATTGTTTTTGGTGAAGATCGGTTGAGGGGAAGGGGTAGTTTACCTGCACGGTTTTTTTATCAAGGGAAATTTTTTTTTTTTGGCAAACGATAGCCGCAAATTCAAACAGAATCAAATAATGTTTCGTATACAGCCCTGAATTGTAGAGTTCTCAAGACCTTTTGTTTTTGGTGAAGATCGGTTAAGGGAAAGGGGTAGTTTACTTGTAACGTTTTATGTTTTAACAAGGGTATTTCCTATGGCAAACGATAACAGCCGCAAATTCAAACAGAATCAAAATATTATTTGCATACAGCCCTAAATTGTAGAGTTCTCAAGACCTATTGTTTTTGGTGAAGATCGGTTAAGGGAAAGGGGTAGTTTACCTACAACGTTTTTTTAACAAGGGTATTTTCTATGGCAAACGATAACTGCCGCAAATTCAAACAGAATCAAATAATTTTCTGCATACAGCCCTGATTTGTAGAGTTCTCAAGACCTATTGTTTTTGGTGAAGATCGGTTGAGGGGAAGGGGTAGTTTACCTGCACGGTTTTTTTTATCAAGGGAAATTTTTTTTTTTGGCAAACGATAACAGCCGCAAATTCAAACAGACTTAAATAATGTTTCGTATACAGCCCTAAATTGTAGAGTTCTCAAGACCTATTGTTTTTGGTGAAGATCGGTTGAGGGAAAGGGGTAGTTTACTTGCAACGTTTTTTTAACAAGGGTATTTTCTATGGCAAACGATAACAGCCGCAAATTCAAACAGAATCAAATAATGTTTTGCATACAGCCCTGATTTGTAGAGTACTCAAGACCTATTGTTTTTGGTGAAGATCGGTTAAGGAGAAGGGGTAGTTTACCTGCACCGTTTTTTTATCAAGCGTATTTTCTATGGCAAACGATAACAGCCGCAAATTCGAACAGAATCAAATAATTTTTTGCATACATCCCTGAATTGTAGAGGTCTCAAGGACGTTCGATTTTGGTGAAGATCGGTTAAGGGGAAGGGGTAGTTTACCTGCAACCTTTTACGTTTTAACAAGAGTAAAGTACTTGCAAATTTATTTAAACTTTTTGAAACAATGGTAATTGTTAAAAATAAAATAATTTTGTTGCCAGGCAATAAAATTAAAATTTTTTAATTTTAATGTAATATAATATTTTTCATTTAATACGGCAATAAAAAGGCAGGTAAGACACAAACACACAATTCACGTTATTTCTGGCCTCACTCATGTTTATTTTCTTACGTTTGCACGCTTTTTAAATGGAAAGTGCCGAAACCCACACCAACATAACGCGTGCAAGCCGAAAAAATGGACATCAATTTGCTTACTGGCGAAGCTAGTAGTTAATGAATGGGTAGGCAAAAATCTTATCTTAAATTTTTTTTAAGGAATCACTAAAAGGACGGTGGGTCAAATCGGACGCTGAGGTAGAGTTTGCTGTAACCGAATGGTTCCACAAACAGCCGTAAGAATTTTACTAGCAGGGAATCTACAGGTTAGCGCAACAGTGGAACTCATGTCTTAATGTTATTGGAGACTTCTTTTAAAATCGTTGAATAAAAATTGCTTTACAGCTCTATACGTGTGTCTATTGAACAATCCTTGTATTAGTCATACACGATAATACAACTGATTAAACTTCAAATTTTTAAACTTGGTTAGTTTCTATATATATGTTTAATGTTACAAATAATTCAAATAACAATCTTGATCATCTGTTAGTTCAGCGGAATAACAGTGACACTTTTAATAACCGCATAAAATAAACACTTAGAATCAACACAGGCGCTTTAACTTAACTGTTTGGACCACAGAAGTGAGGCATGCCTCAACGCTCTATGTGTACAGCGCGGGACAATCCCCCCTCCCTACACTTCCCTATCACACCACTACATTGCTTACATACGATGTATACAAAAAACGCTGAGGCAAGTTCAGGTTACCTCATTCGCTTTAAACGAACTATGCCGAATCTCACCTGTCACCATCTAGCGGTCGCTCAATAAAGCACGTTTCGGTTTAATAAATTTGACAGTCACAGTAACAATGTATAATCTTTACGTTATGTAGTTCATACGTATTTATAATTTTTATTCTACAGAATTTGTTAGGGTAGGCATTGCCTCAATTGCCTCCATGTAACTTCGCCACTGATATATATGTGTACAACGTTATCGGCAACAAAGAAGTAGTTTTTGTTAAAATTCCTTCCCGGGATATTTGGCCGTAGTCCAATGTTTTCTACAAAACCAGACATTTCGGCAATGCCATCGACTTCCATCATCAGTGAAAATCGAGTGCGATAACGTGAGGTGGTATACGTTAGTGACCACAGTACTGTGGTTAAGGCTGAAGCAGTAAGTAGAAAGAAGTAGTTTCTATGGTAATATTTCATTTCGAAAATGATTTTAAATATAAATCTTAGAATATGGAAGTCATGTATGGTTCTCCATACCGATATTTTTTTCAGGTAGTGAGATTTGTTTGAAATCGTTTGACATTTATCAGCTTCTGAACGCACAGCGGCAGTGCGTATCGTACCCCAGACGTGTCTGTAATACAGAATTTACGTCCGGTCTTAGTCACTGTATGCCATCATTAGCTTTGACTGCGACCAATATTTTGTTAACGGTTAATAAAAATATGTAGCGATCTTAATTGGATCCCGGCAGTCACAAACTAAAGCTGTTATTTGTGTGTCAGCAAATGAGGGCTTGGTGAGCTGATATGAATTAAGTTACAATTCTTAGTTGAACCAGTTTTTAGTTACAATCAGAAGTTAACGCTAACACCAATTATGAAAAAAAGTCACTTGTTGGTGCGCAGCGTATTCTCTACAAAGCTTTATCAGGTACCATCCACGTGTCCAGTAACGTGTAATCGTTACGAGTGTGTTTCGCAACGATTAGTGTTCGAAATGTGCCTTTCGTAGAGCGGATTATGAACCACAGATTGTGAAGTTTCTCTACGGGGTTGACATAACTCTTGTGGAGTTCTCAAGCGTCAAATTAGGCTTCAGATGAAGTTGATAATAAGAGTGATATGAAAATGGCGATTTTTGTTTGGATTATTGTAGCATCAGATTATTATCGCTAAGATTTTCAGCTATGTGTACCTGGGTGAGGTTGTTGTAGTTAAAGAGATCATGGCGTACGTAGCTCGTCGGGTGAGGTACGATCCTAGTTATCGCATATCATGAATCGTCACAACCGAGTTAAGCAAAGATTGCCTAATAACCGTCGGATAGGCCTAATTAAAATAAACTATAGCCTATGCTACTGGGGCGGTAATATGGATGTCTACATGCAGAAATTTGTAATATCAAGATAGGCAGTAAACGCGTAACATACTAAACCAATACAACTCTAAAATCACACACACACACACACACACACACACACACACACACACACACACACACACACACACACACACACACACACACACACACACACACACACACACACACACACACACACACACACACACACACACACACACACACACACACACACACACACACACACACACACACACACACACACACACACACACACACACACACACACACACACACACACACACACACACACACACACACGAGCATGCACGAACACTTATATACACGTATAGTGTATATATGAATAGATAAACTGTGAACAACATTTCTATTACTAAAGTTAGAACTTTTAGTTGTAAAAGTTACGTAGGCCTAGTGTGTGAATTTCCATTCGGCATGGTAAACCGTAATTAGTGGCTGATAGCTGGTGAAAAGGGAGAAACATTTATTATATCTAACGAATAAACGGATTAGTATTATTTGTAATCGCGCGGCGAGACACTCCGAATCCCAGGGCTGATCTGTGCCCCAGCGTAATAAGAATGAGATTTAACCCGTTCGCCTATGCTTGCGTTCTAAAGTATGTTATATAATATTAATATTACAGATTGCACAATATGGCGTGTGTAGCAGATACGGCGTTTTCTAGATTCCACGTTGTAGTTAAGCCAAAGTATATGTATTTAATAGGTCTAAACGTGTGTCACAAGTCAGTATTATCATTTCCATAACGACATTAACGGGGCGAAACATGCCAGTTTGCGACAGATTCGGATTTACAGTTTTGCAGTAGGCGTATATGTTTACTAAACTACACGCGATCCATCGGTCCTGGCCGTAAGTATTTTGGTTGTTGTAGTGGAATATGTGGGAAACAATTACCAACCGACTGCTGATACGACTATTGCCGTGCCTTATCTACTTGTCTGCTTATTAAGTGGAAGTTTCGCGAGTGCCTGGACTTTTTTCACATTAGTTCGTGTGACCGACGTACTACTTAACGTTAATTAAATTTTAGTCTGATTTAACGCATACAAGTGGCTGCATTCCTTGTAATTTCATTCGTACATGTACGTTACGAGAGAACAATACATACATCCGTTGTAGTGTCGGCTAAGAATATTAAGCAAATCTCAGCTGTATTCCGCGATACCCGTGACACAGATCAGTATTCATGAAATGGCAGTTTTTAAACAAAAATTAACAGAACGAACCTGTTACCGTTAATTAAATACCTCCGATAAAGTCCGCTGACAGTACAAGTTTGAGTAAACTGACAATTAAACTAACGTAAACAACAAAACATTTTCTCGTTCGTGCAACGTTTACACACAAAAAACACGTGGTACGTAATTGTTCGAAAGATTAATTTTATGAAGGGCTTCTTGGTAATAACAAACACGTTTGTCTGAAACTAAAAACAAACAATAGCATACTGCTTCTAACTTTTATATGTAAGTATTTCTTGAATTCTAATGTGATAGTTCGCATTGAAACATTTTGTGTGTGTGTGTGTGTGTGTGCCTGTGTGTGCGCGCGCGCGCGCTCCAGTCGTGGTTATAAATGCACGTAAATATTTTTAATAGCAGTGTTTAGAAACACAAGGTTACAATGTTTAGCAAATAGTACTAGGTTTAACGGTAGGGGTTGTCGCTACCCCACGGAGCTGATATTGCAAAGGGAAAATTGTGCAACTGTGTGTGTGTGTGTGTGTTTTACGCGCGCACATATCAGGTGTTTTAATGTCACGCCTCTTTGCCCTCTTCTTGTTCATCCCCACTCTCTCTCTCCCCTAATTTTATTAGGTGGAGGGGAAACAATATGGCGGGTAACCCGCCATTTTTATTTGTATTTGAAAGTTTGGACAAGTAGACATTATTAATTAATTGCGCATTAAAATATCGCGGACACAATAAACACCGTGGTTAAGTATTTTCTCCCATTGTATCCACTAGTACTTAGTCATATTTCTGTTGTTAACCCGTATGACTGTCAACTATATGTAAAACGTTCCTTATCAGTTGGTAACACGAATACCAAAAATATTAATAGTAATTTCAAATAATTTCGTCGGTCGTTACGTACGCGTCATATGTAAGGTTTGAACTAGAAATTGTGAGCGGCACTATGCGTTATGTTTACCTGGTACTTACAGTTATTGCAGCTAAACATATGTGATTTTAATCTATAATTTATCGCATGCTAATCGATTGTAACAATTTTAATTGCGCAGACAACAAAATAAATTGTGTAAAATTACGTAAAGTGCGAAAAAGTCAATTAATTGACGTACCTGTTGACGAGCGTGCGTTCCCATGTAGAGGTGTGACAGCGACCAACTAATCGTACCACGACTGGAGCGCGACTGAGCTCTGAGTCACTGTTTAGCTGCCCCTAGCGGCCTCGCCGGTATGCAGCCCTGTCGTACATGTCGTAGTGTGTGTACACACACACAGCCGTATATGGGGAACGTGTGCGTGTGCCACACACCGCCTTGTATGGTCAGACTACTTGTTTAAGTGGGGGGTGGTGATTACAGTGAGGGGGGGGAATTCAAATCACTTGTGACTCACTTTGTTTAGTTGCTTAAGTCTCCCGTGCTCCTTGTATCCGCGGGGGCTACCTTTTGTACGCCCGCCGACCATCATTTACTGAATCTTGTCATTATGGTATCGTATAGTGGCAACACTGTTACCGTTTCTCTGCCTTCATTCGCACTGTTTGCTGAAGATAAGTGAGAACCGCTGCTACAGAAATCCTAAAAGAAACCATATAGCTACTGAAGAAATCTAAAACATTTTACGCTTAACCATATTTTACAATACGTAAGAAAATGTTTGGTCATCGTTATATAGTCTACTGTATCGCTAGATCACTGTAGTACTGTAAAACTATAAGTCATGAGACGACTTGAACGACCGATTGTCAGTTGTTTTACATTGTAATGCATTTCGAAACTTAGCCATTAAATTGAGAGATAAAAGATCAGTTTAAAATTTTCATAGTTTAAAAATATTAAGAGAATAGTTCAGTAACTTTGGAGAATAATCTTTAACCGAATAATATCATTGTATAGATTCACCTTTACGATATGTAGGCCTACACCAACAAACTTACTCAGAACTACTTTATATACATACTTTGTATATGATTTTGTACGTTCTGATTTAAGTAAACATAAATTTCAGTTAAAAAGTTTAAATCTAAACATATATTTAGTAGTTACCAAACATTTGAATTAAAGATGTTAATAAAAAATAAAATTTACATCAGACATTTGTACACAGTAATGTTTATATCAAGTATTTTAATCGCTTCAGAGTTGTAAAGTAATAAGATTTCGATTTCGGACGTGGGCTGTCTCAGATTTTGTCTTCGTCGTATGCTCTGCCCGAAACTGTTTTGCGTCGGTGATGTGTTTGAGCTTATCTCAGAGTAGTCTATCTCGAAATTTTACACATACCGTTTTCGATAGGAATTTTTTTTACCACTTTTACTGCAATATTCTCCGTCTGTGGGTGCTTGTCAACACGGTAACAGGGAAAATGTTAGAGATAGACTTCTAGTAGTGGCCATCAGATTTGACGTGAATGAGTGTGAATTGATAAGAAGATATCAATGAGATTTAACGCGTTTATTCTGGCTGGTTTCAGGGTTTTATTCTGCAAAATCATACTTTTGCGTAATGCAAAATTTTATTTTAGTCCACTGGTCGTAAGACATAAACATTTTGTGTGTAGGCCTAAGTCGTTCGTTTCGCCGAAAGTTTTCACAAAAATGTGATTAGTTATCGTTGAAAGTGTCCAAAACAGTTTGTAGGCTATAGTTTTTTTTAATATTTTATAGTATAATTGAACATATAATTTCAAATAAACATAAAATGCCTTACTTAATTATTCACAACCAGACCATTCGAATATCAATACTGTAGCGATAATGTAAGATCTGCTTTTTTTTACTTCGGTGGAACTGAACGAGAATCGTGGCAATTGATCCCGCGTCTCAAAACATATTTCATATTTCTGTTCGAATCGCAACCAATTTAAGTGAATTAGAATTTTGGGCGCATAACTCGAGTAGGCCTACAGGATCAGATCTCAGTTCTGTCACGTTGCGACCACTATTTGCAAAATTTTCTCTAGTGTATTTCCCTTTAGTAAGTGAACCACGCACCAAGCAGTGACATCTGTAGCAGACAGCGTTAGGACAAGTTGCCGTAACAAGTTGTAGCGTAAATTTTGACCGTCCCGAACTAAACTTTCCTCGACGCATATATTTTCAATAAAGTTTTATCGTAACATAACATATTTTTCAACAAAAATTATTGTAACCACACCAAGTAGAAGTCATATTCACGTGCTGTTATTTACCTCGTGCGAAAAGTCCGCTAACTTATTAATTAGTTAGTAATATAATAATAAACTTATTATTATAATAATTAATAAACATCGCGGAATTAAGCAAATTAACATCGCATCATACGTCGATAACAAAATTTATTTCTTCCAAGATGTAACCACTGTCGACGACTTTTTGGATATGTAGTAGCGATTTATCAACGTCACCGATTTCAAGCGATTTAATATGCTTAAAATGGGTATTAATACATATGGAATATTTGAATTATATGTTATTGGTAGGTTATAAGAATAACATTATGTGTGTTATAGTTAATATATGTACACATTGTTGTTATTGTTTTTTACGTAAACCTTCAGAATTCACATGATAAAAAAACATACATGTCTAGGTTTATTCGTGAATTCTGTGTTGCCGTTAGACAGGCCCTGGTGATGGCAGTAAGTTTTGTCGAAACGTCGACACAGATGGTTTAAAATTGTTGTCTAGTCAATGATCGAATCGGACAGACCCCTTCCTTATTTTTTAATTCACAGCTACTGTTAAACTAAGGGCAACGTTTTGGCCCGATCTGTATAAACCGCATTATTATTTCAGTCCAACGCATTTCTTCAGAATTCTATATCATTGTATAAGATATTTTTCAGCGGGTTTTTTCAGTGGTGAAAATGACAGTAAATGTGTGTGTGTGTATGATTATTGAACGACCAAAGCAAGTTCTCAGTTTTAACTCGACCGTTCGGCATTTGACTGTCTGTCTATTTGAGGTAGGCCTAGGTTTATTCTCAGTAAGATTTGAATCAGCAAGTTACGCATCAACCGATTTTCGTAATACATGACGTGCGTTCCCATACTCTTACCATACAAAACCCTGTTGCTTTCAAGATTGATCCCCCCAAAAATATGGGGTTGGAGGAGGCAACAAATGTAAGGGGTCAATATTTAGAAAAAAATCTCAGAAGTCCGTGTGGGGTATAAATTAAAGACAATTTTAACCAAAATTTAAATTTAGTGTTAATTTTTGAAAATTTAATAACTTCGGGATGTCGGGGTCCAAAAAGTTAGTGAAAGTTTCGTTAAAATCTCAAAAATACATGTGGTGTATCAAATTGAAAGGAATTTTAACTAAAATGTAATCTTGTTTTTAGTTTTAAAAGTCCCAAAATTTTGGGATGCCAAGGTCCAAAAAATGGGACAAAAGTTTGTGAATTCATGTGGGATATCAAATTGAAAAGAATTTTTCACTACAATATGAATACAATGTACAGTTTTGGAAATTTAAATAATTTTTGATCCCACAGCCCAAAAAAATGGGATCAGAAATATTAAAAAATTGTAAAAATACAACTGGGTGTCAGACTAAAGGAAATTTTTACACAGAGCCGATTGTTTGGAGGTTTTAGTGTTTATTTTGTGATTGCTCGACAATTGTTACTTTACTATATAAACAAAAGTAATAGGGTAATCGGGATTTAAAATTTCAATTGGGTAATGAAAAAGTTATCTAATGTCATAATTTATCCAAATACTAAATGTACTTCGTTCAAAATAGTGAGCGAGTTCTGCAGCTCAGGGAGCGTAGGCCTACTAGTTAACATGACGTGTTAGGGTATTGCATTGAAAAACGATCAGTGTTGCCTTACGTAGCGGTAAACTGTAGATTTAGCGCAGATTTGGGATCGCTTTTGCCTCTGCATTTAGTTTTCCGAGATACTCGGACACAGAGACCACGACGTGTGTAGAAGGGAAATGATATTACGAGCATAATGAGTACAGTAATATCATCAGTAACGTGGGTGTTTGTTATCGTGTACCAATCGCTAGGATGGGCGGCAGTGGGGGCGTATAATGATCAAACCTTTCCCAGTAAGAAGGTACTAATTTACGTCAGTATCAGTCATTTGCATCCTCTGTACGTATTTATAACCAAATACGTGAAATTTCTTTTGTCGATGGCTAATCGAACCAGCTTTTTGAGAAGAATAAGGAAAAACGCTAACAATAAATTCAGTTCACGTATTTACATGCACATTAATTTTAATAAGTGTTCTGGACAGCATCGGGCAATTGCCGCCAGTCTGTATTTACCATTTAATAAGGAAAAAAATTATAACGAGATCTGCAGTTGTGATCAGTTTTTTGTCTCGACCCATTCTTTGTTTATAATATTTTCTGAAATACCTTCATTTGTTCCCGTCGTTTAAACAGTATTCAATCGTCTTTATAAAGTTACACGAAGTAACACAAAGTATCCATTAGTCACTGTGCAGCGTTTGGTGTGAGAGCGGTGTTTTGTATTCCTAAACAAGCGTTTGAATATAGGCCAGTGGGGGCGAGAGATCGTGGAAGACCCTGGAAAAAACGGTCAGAGACTCTGTGAAGTCGGAACGGGCTATAGCCCAAGCCATGTAGTGAAGAAGAAGAAGCGGTGTTTTGCACAATAGTTTGGCAGTCCTTGTAAGAAGTGATGCGATATAGCCTACCTTGTACCATGACGTTCTCCGTACACTGGAGTCACTATGAGATTGCATACACACGTGTGTGTGCTTGCTTGCGCGTGCAATATTCTTAACTTTTACAAATTAAGGGGAAAGTATAGTGATATATAAGTTTTGTAATTTATTTAATATTCACTTTTCGTAAGGGGATAGTGTTGTAATGCAGTTAAATGATTTTATTCGTACTTATTGAATTGAATATAAAAGTTATAATCTAGAACTTTAGATTATACCTGATAATATTACACGTAAAATTATTCGATTTAAATATGTATTTAGCGCAAATTTCGTGAAATGAGTTGGGAGAAATCGTTTTTTGTTACCATGTAAACTGCTCCGTTGGAAAAAAAGGTTTATTCTAGCTTTCGCTTTATATTTATGCGACTTCAAAGAATTATTGAAGTATTATAATGTCAGGAAATGAGCTTCATGTTAATTGCTTTTTTTATAACGAGTCAGAAATTTTGTTTTAAGTAATGTAAAAAAATCAAAGTAATTTAGTGATTTGTTGTTGTTATTTTCACCGTGACTTTACTTCCGATAAACTTTATTGTAAACTAGATGCGTTTGTCTCTGTCAGGGACGTTGTATAAGGGTAATTCTTTATGATTTGTATAAATTTAATGTCAGGTCATTGAGCAACTTATTTTAAAGCATTGCTGTTTATATTACAACATTCGCCTAAGTGAATCAGGTGAAATAAACGTTAACACGCTTGATTTTTAAAGTTAAGAGAAGGTTGATTTTGCATGAGTATAACTTTTAAGTTAATGTTATAAATTAATAACATTATTAATTAAAATAAGTTTGACATTATTTATTAAAAATAAGTTAATTTTTAATAAATGAAAATAAATGGGTTCTAAATTGTTTTCATTTAGAACATTTTCTGTGTCGCCCGTATTAGAAGTTAAATTATTGTCGTAGAATGACAAGGCTCCTAGTTTAATAATTTATTTCCACTTTATGACAATTGTTAAAATTAATATGACTTGAGTGTGACTATATATTATTTTATTACATTATTAGAATTTATTTAGAAATGATTTATAAGAACAGAAGGATTAAATAATGAGGTATTTTAAAATTTAATTATCAGACTATTTCATACTTTTATGTCACGGGAAGGCAGTTTCTGTTAAAATGCATTGATTATATGTGCGTAATAACTATATACGCGTATTAATAAATTAATTTGTAAATGAAATTGTAACTTTTATGGTATATTTGTATCGGGAACTGAATATTATTCAAGTTAACTGGTATAAATTGTATCTTAATGTTTAGTTGTATTTTTCTCGTTTCGTTAATAGTTTTAAGAGGATAAACGGAGTGTTTTGATAATTTTCAAGTTTCGTGATACATTGTGTTGCTTGGTGTGGCAATTACATGGTTTTGCGGGCGCGGGCTGTGTTCTGTGTTGAACTGTGTTTTTGCTTTTACCGTGGCGACCTGAGTCTGGTAAATCCGAATCCTTCGCGTTCCTGGTCGGAATGATTTCCGCGCAACAGAAATATGTTATACATGTATCTTTAAGAGAATGTAAAATATAACCCGTCCCATAATAAATAAATATCTGCGTTGGTGTAAATGAATTATGTATCGTAATATTTGGCATGTAGCCTATGTAATGTTATATATGTAGGTATTAACAAATTAATAGTTACTTCTGCAAGTAGCTGTATTGTATTTTTATCATTTCAATTCACCTTTTGATAAAAATTGAAACATGTTCAATTGAAACGATATAAAATACAATACCGCTACTTGCAGAAGTAACTATAGTTTAATAATATATATATATATATATATATATAATATTATACAATAACTGCAAAAAACTCATCTAGTTATTTATACAGAAAACACACACACACACACACACACACACACACACACACACACACACACACACACACACACACACACACACACACACACACACACACACACACACACACACACACACACACACACACACACACACACACACACACACACACACACACACACACACACACACACACACACACACACACACACACACACACACACACACACACACACACACACACACACACACACACACACACACACACACACAGTCTAGTAACTCATGTAGGCCTGTAGCATATACAACATTTGGCATAAACCCATGTTGGTAGTGTAAAGAAACCACCTCCTTAAAAATTACTATGTAAGTCCTGTTAAATGACGATGATGTTGCGTTTCCTTTTGGTGTCAATAAGTCGTATGTGATTACGTAAGTCTGGCGACAGCAACTTTAGGGCACCTAAATATTCGAGGTTTGAAAGCAAACACACTTGATGAACAGAAAAGTAAATTTTATGCTTTACAGTGTGTCGAGAATACATCCACGGGAAACTGTTCGCCGGAGACGCACTGGCGTAGAGTTATAAAGTATCTGTTAGTGTTTTGTATTCTGATTAATACTGTATTATGATGATGACATGGTAGTTTGTGTGTTAATTTACTAACACTGAGAAAATTTACTATACTGTTAGATAAATACGTTTAATTTACTTTTAATATAATAGTTTGTCATTTATTATTCTTTACCGATGTGTAACTGTATGTTTCTTGTTCCAGGTACGTAATTACATCGAAGTTTCAGATTAGTAAGTACGGTTTAATTAATGAATAATGTTAAATATTGTCAACTAGGCAGTCAAAATACTTAAGGAAACCTGTGTGTGAATGTTGTGAGCATTGAAAAACATTGTTAAGTTGTGTGTGTGTGTGTGTTTAAATAAATGCTATAGTGTATAATTTTACTAAAATTGTGTAATGTGCGCTATGTTTGATGTTTAGTGTGTCCTTGCCTTTGACGTTTTTGTTTGTTTATGCACACTATGTATGTGTTACCAGTGTATCGCTACATAGTTGCCATTGTACAATTCAACAATATTAATAAAGAAAAATGGATTTCCGCCATTGCAAAGTTTTTCCTTACAGGAGCAGAAGCACTGTAAAGCCGGCATTCTGTGTTCCCAATTAATGACTGTATACGAAAAATCTTCTCGTAGAGCACTTGATATATTTAACGCACACGATACCAGTAATTCTTACTGGTAGAAGTTTCACAAAACTCTATATTTATATAACGGATCTTTACAGCTGTCGCCGTTTCTCCGTCCCCAACTTCCATTGTAACCTATCGTAGCATGTAAGTTCTTCTAAATTTCTTGCAACCATTGCTTCCGCTACGTCATCTCGCCAACTCCTCCGTGGACGTCCTCTTTTCCTCCTCACCGGTGGTATCCATTCCAATATTTTGCGGGGCCATCCGTCATCTTCCAATCTCTTCACATGCCCAAACCAAGTCAATTGTCTCCTTTCTATTTCATCTATTATTGTCCTGTCAATATTCATCGCGGCTCTAATAGTCTCATTTCTAACCCTGTCTAGTCCATTTCCGCTGCCATCAGTTTTTTCTTATTTACGTTTGAAACATTCCAAACTTCTGCTCCATAAAGGATTCACAAAACTATTCACAGCTATTTATAGTTGGTTTTGTGTCTTTATTTCTATAAATAAATTTGAAAAAAGAACTCAGAACCGAGAAAGTCGCTCCTTTAGCACGCACAACCTTTTCACTTACATTTGCGAAACGCTTTGCTCTATATACAGTAAAAAGTTATTCTACTTTCTGAACTACTTGTTTCCAGTTTTGTCTTTCTCAGCGAATGATAATTTGACATATTGTAGAAACTTTTGTAACCTTTAAATATCATTGAGTGTTGACCCTCGGCGCAGCTGTTTGCAAGCCGCCCGGCCGATACGGGCAAGAGGTTAAGCCTCGGTACGGAATTAACCAGTTCGTGTATTTACAAATAGAATTTATATTAAGTCATTTATGAACACGTGTTTGCTATGGCGAAATTATCACGGGTTGCACATTAATCAGTGCCAGGAATAGGTAGAAACAATAAAACGGTTTTTGTACGAGTTTACACGGACACATTATGTGGCACCAACACTAAGTAGTCGGAAACACCAAACAGTTTGTAGTGTTGTTCTTGGAAGAACCGTCCAGACACGAGTTCTCATTACACGCAGGCCACCCACCTTGCCTTGCACTCTCACATATTACAGCATAATCAAGTCTGTTACCCTTTCCTGTTGGAATTATTTTAAGGAGTAATACTACGTTTGTTACCGTAATCGATGATGTTCAAAATTTAAAGACTGTGTTCCCCATTTTCGGGAATGTGTATCATAAAATACTGTAACAGTGTCACAAAGGAAGACTACAATAGGGCTCCGGTGTAGTAAATAAATGATGGTGTAGTGAATAAATTTCACTGAAGCAGAAATCACAATATAGTATGGTTTCGTAATTGCCTGAAATACTACGGCACTTCTGAAAACTATTAGTCGTAAATTCCCCCGTACTCCATGAGATATAACTTGAGTGCCCAGTATATGCAATGGTAAATTATAAGACGGATTGCCTTCTTCTTTGATTTCAGCCGATAGTTTGCTGGCAGGTGTTCGCCGTGGGTTACTGGTACGACTTCTGCTTCATTTCCTTAAAGGAATTGCGGTTTACACCATTTATTATTGAGTAATTTAGTGGAGCCGTGATGTCGCCTCTCTTCAGTGTGGCCAATATTGTAATTCCTCTTTTCGTTTTAGTTTATTCTATATCGTTCTTACGTTACATATACTATCAAGTCCCCTCGTATTGCTGATCTTTTTGCTCCACCGTATCTTCAGTAACTTCCTACAGCACCAAAGTTCAAATAACTCTAGCCTGCATGTGTCCTCCCTTCCTATTATCTTAGTCTTACAGCTAAAAAAGCGCTGTGCTCCATACATAAGTGCTTAGGATTCTTTTGCTTGTTACCTTTTTATTTCTGTACCAGGCAGCAATTACAGTTTACTGTTGAACGTGGCTTTCGTCTGTCCAAATGTACTCACACCATCTCTCGTGCCCCGCCCATCTTTAGTGATTATACTGCTTCAACAGGTGAACTTTCAACGTCTGTTCTCTCTTCATTCAGTAATAGGGTTACATTAGCCTGTCCCAATTTTTCCACAGGCCGTAACGTTTGTTATCTCAATGTTTATCATTAAATTGTGTTCTATCGTGAGAACTTTTTCTGTTATATGTAACTATCTATTCAGCTCTAGTTTACTTGGGTAAATTGTTATGTATAGAAATGTGTATTCAAATGCAGCAAGAAATATATTTTACCACAGACGTTTTAATTACAGTTTTCCGGCACCTCTTTGAACTATTGCAAATTTATATTCGTGTGTTGGTTCCCGTTATAGATTACCCTAATAGAAGTGAATCGGTATAAGTTGGTATTCGACAACGTTCCGATTGTTCTTCGTCCGCCAGGAAGTACGCGATTCACCCTGCCTACGGAATTACGTTCATTTCACCAACACTTCCTAAGCCTGCCTATCTCTCCGTCCACTAGACTTGTGTTACTGAATTTCGTTGGGCATCCTGCTATCCGACATCTTATTCAGACGAACAATCCATTTCTGTTGTTTGTCCTCCGCAATACGGTCTTGAATATTAAAAATTTTCAATTTCCTTACGTATGTCGTGATTGTAGAGTCTATCGCTTCGCATGCAGCCTTTAACTGATCACAAGAATCTCATCTCCGATGCCTGTTTTCTACCGTGGTTTTTTCACCGTAACTCAAGTTTCAGAACCATACAGCAACACCGGCACGCCCTTAATCGTATAAATTTTGAGTGTAGCGTGTTCCTTCCTTTTTTTGACATTCATCATAATTAATTTTGTATCGATTTTATCGTCGTTGACTGAAACTTGACCGACTTGCGATCAACATCATAATCTACGTCGTAAGTGATAATTGTGACACGTACTGTATGCTGTTATTATCAAATATTATTTTAGTTCCTACTTCCGTTTCATAATACTCGAAACATTTCTTGGGAAATGAGTGCTGCTATTTTAATGG
Organism: Magicicada septendecula; assembly: GCA_034769895.1. Classification (NCBI taxonomy): domain Eukaryota; kingdom Metazoa; phylum Arthropoda; class Insecta; order Hemiptera; family Cicadidae; genus Magicicada; species Magicicada septendecula. Next base: position 199,938,914 of record CM068368.1, on the reverse strand, counting down.
AAGGATAAATAAATTAACCGTTTTACTGGATCAAATTGTCAGGTTTGCAATCTCGTTGTAATATGTTATTGTTTGTAATTGAATGTACTTCTAAAATCCCAACCCGATTTTAATAAAAGGAAATTTCATAATCACAGAATTCAAACGCCGAGTATTTTTATTGACTGTGTAGGCCTCACTTAAGAAAAATATCGGTATGGAGAACTTACATGACTTCCATGTTCTAAGATTTATATTTAAAATCATGTACGAAATGAAATGTTTCCATAGAAACTACTTCTTTCCACTTATTGCTTCAGCCTTAACCACAGTACTGTGGTCACTAACGTATACAACCACACGTTATTGCACTCGATTTTCACTGATGATGGCAGTCGACGGCACTGCCGAAACGTCTGGTTTTGCAGAAAACATTGGACTACGGCCAAACAGCCCGGGAAGGAATTTTAACAAAAAACTACTACTTTGTTGCCGATAACGTAGTACACATATAAAAATTATCCCCTCCTCCTTCAACTATAATTTTCATTTATAGAAAATTACCCCCACCCCGTTTAACTAGCCTCTTCATTTATAGATATTTCATCTACGTTTCTAGAGTGGATTATTAAGATATTCTTATCAGGATACTTTATTTATCAAAATTAAGTACTTTACTCTTGTTACAACAAAAAATGTTTCTGGTAAACTACCCTTTCCCCGCAACCGATCTTCACCAAAATCAACAGACCTTGAGATCTCTATAATTTAGGAACGTATGCAAAAAATTATTTGATTCTCTTTGAATTTACGGCAGTTATCGTTCGTCATGAACAAATTTCTCTTGTTACAACATAAAATGCTGCACGTAAACTACCCCTTTCCCTTAACCGATCTTCACTAAAATCAACAGACCTTGAGTACTTACAACTTCAGGAATGTATGCAAAAAATTATTTGATTCTGTTTGAATTTATGGCAGTTATCGTTCGTCATGAAAAAATTTCTCTTGTTACAACATAAAATGTTGCAGGTAAACTACCCCTTTCCCTTAACCGATCTTCACCGAAATCAACAGGCCTTGAGTTCTCTACAATTTAGGGATGTATGCAAAAACATATTTGATTATATTTGAATTTACGGCAGTTATCGTTCGTCATAGAAAAAATTAACATTATCACATAAAACGTTCCAGGTAAACTACCCCTTTCTCTTAACTGATCTTCACCAAAAAAATAGATCTTGAGAACTCTAAAACTCAGGGCTGTATGCAAAACATTATTTGATTCTGTTTGAAGTTGCGGCTGTTATCGTTTCCCATAGAAAAAAAATTACCCTTGATAAAAAAAACGTTGCAGGTAAACTACCCCTTCCCCTTAACCGATCTTCACCAGAAACAATAGCCCTTAAGTACTCTACAATTCAGGGCTGTATGCAAAAAATTATTTGATTCTGTTTGAATTTGCGGCTCTTATCGTTTGCCATAGAAAAAAATCTACACACAGAGACACTTTTCGAAAAACGACTTTTTTCATGTTTTGAGGGTAGTACAGTCAGAATCTGCAATTATCTATAACACGATTTTTTTTGCCATCACCATACTTCCATTTCCTTGTGGAACATGGAAGTAAATATCGGTATGGAGAACCATACAGGACTTCCATGTTCTAAGATTTATATTTAAAATCATATTCGAAATGAAATATCTCCATAGAAACTACTTCTTTCTACTTATTGCTTCAGCCTGAAACCACAGTACTGTGGTCACTAACGTATACCACCTTACGTTTTCGCACTCGATTTTCACTGATATGGAAGTCGATGGCACTGCCGAAAAGTCTGGTTTTGCAGAAAACATTGGACTACGGCTAAACAGCCCGGGAAGGAATTTTAACAAAGAACTACTTCTTTGTTGCCAATAACGTAGTACACGTATAAAATTCTCCCCTCACCGTTCAACTATAATTTTCATTTATAGAAAATTACCCCCACCCCGTTCACCTAACCTCTTCATTTATAGATATTTCATCTACGTTTCTACAGTGGATTATTATGAGCTTCTTATCAAGATATTTTATTTATCAAAATTAAGTACTTTATTCTTTTTAAAACATGAAACGTTGCTGCTAAAGTACCCGTTTCTCTAAACCGATCTTCACCAAAATCAATAGACCTTCAGTCCTCTACAATGCAGGGATGCATGCAAAAAAATATTTGATTCTGTTTCAATTTGCGGCACTTATCGTTCGTCATGAAAACATTTCTCTTGTTACAACATAATATGTTTCAGGTAAACTACCCCTTTCCCTTTACCGATCTTCACCAAAATCAACAGGCCTTGAGCTCTCTACAATTTAGGAAGGTATGCAAAAAAATATTTGATTTTCTTTCAATTTACGGCAGTTATCTTTCGTCATAGAAAAAATTACCCTTGTCAAAACATAAAACGTTGGAGGTAAACTACCTCTTTCTCTAAACCGATCTTCACCAAAATCAACAGACCTTCAGTCCTCTACAATTCAGGGCTGTATGAAAAACATTATTTGATTCTGTTTGAATTTGCGGCTGTTATCGTTTGCCATTGAAAAAATATTACCCTTGATAAAAAAACGTTGCTTGTAAACTACCCATTTCCCTTAACCGATCTTCACCAAAAACAACAGGTTTTGAGTACTCTATAATTCAGGGCTGTATGGTAAAGAGTATTTGATTCTGTTTGAATTTGCGGCTGTTATCGTTTGCCATAGAAAAAATTACCCTTGATTTAAAAAAAACCGTTGCTGGTAAACTACCCCTTTCCCTTATCCGATCTTCACCAAAAACAATAGGTCTTGAGTACTCTACAATTCAGGACTGTATGCCAAAAATTATTTGATTCTGTTTGAATTTGCGGCTCTTATCGTTTGCCATAATAAATACCCTTGTTAAAATATAAAACGTTGCAGGTAAACTACCCCTTTCCCTTAACCGATCTTCAACAAAATCAACAGACCTTGAGTTCTGTATAACTCAAAAAGGTATGTAAAAGAATAGTTGATTCTATTTGAATTTGCGGCTGTTATCGTTTGCCATAGGAAAAAAATACCTTTGATAAAAAAAACGTTGCTGGTAAACTACCCCTTTCCCTTAACCGATCTTCACCAAAAACAATAGATCTTGAGTACTCTATAATTCAGGGCTGTATGCAAAAAATTATTTGATTCTGTTTGAATTTGCGGCTCTTATTGTTTGCCATAGAAAATACCCTTGTTAAAATATAAAACGTTGCTGGTAAACTATCCCTTTCCCTTAGCCGATCTTCACCAAAACCGACAGGCCTTCAGTCTTTTACAATTGAGGAACGCATGCAAAAAAATATTTGATTCTGTGTGAATGTGCGGCAGTTATCGTTCGTCATAGAAAAAATTACCGTTGTTAAAACATAAAATGTTGCAGGTAAACAACCCTATTCCCTTAACCGATCTTGACCATAATCAAGAGACATTGAGATCCCTACAATTGACGGCGGTATGCAAATAATTATTTGATTCTGTTTAAATATGCGGCTGTTATCGTATGCCATAGATAATACCCTTTTTAAAACAAAAAATGTGGCAGGTAAACTAACCCTTTCCCTTAACCGATCTTCACCAAAAACAATAAGTCTTGAGTACTCTATAAATCAGGGCTGTATGCAAAACCTTATTTGATTCTGTTTGAATTTGCGGCTCTTATCGTTTGCCATAGAAAATACCCTTTTAAAACAAAACGTTGCAGGTAAACTACCCCTTTCACTTAACCGATCTTCACCAAAATAATAGGTCTTGAGTACTCTACAGATCAGGGCTGTATGCAAAAACGTATTTGATTCTGTTTGAATTTGCGTCTGTTATCGTTTGCCATAGAAAAATATCGGTATGGAGAACCATACATGACTTCCATGTTCTAAGATTTATATTTAAAATCATATTCGAAATGAAATATTTCCATAGAAACTACTTCTTTCTACTTATTGCTTCAGCCTTAACCACAGTACTGTGGTCACTAACGTATACCACCTCACGTTTTCGCACTCGATTTTCACTGATGATGGCAGTCGATGGCACTGCTGAAAAGTCTGGTTTTGCAGAAAACACTGGACTACGGCTAAACTGCCCGGGAAGGAATTTTAACAAAGAACTACTTCCTTGTTGCCGATAACGTAATACACATATAAAAAATTCTCCCCTCCTCCTACAACTATAATTTTCGTTAATAGAAAATTACCCCCACCTAGTTCACCTAACCTCTTCATTTATAGATATTTCATATACGTTTCTACAGTGGATTATTATGAGCTACTTATCAGGATACTTTATTTATCAAAATTAAGTACTTTACTCTTGTTAAAACATAAAACGTTGCAGGTAAACCACCCCTTTCTCTAAACTGATCTTCACCAAAATCAATAGACCTTCAGTCCTCTACAATGCAGGGATGCATGCAAAAAATATTTGATTCTGTTTGAATGTGCGGCAGTTATCGTTCGTCATATAAAAAATTACCCTTGTTGCTGGTAACAAAAAATCACATAAAACTTTGCTGGTAAACTACCCCTCTCCCTTAACCGACTTCACCAAATACAACAGATCGTGCGAACTCTACAATTCAGGGGTGTATGCAGAACATTATTTGATTCTGTTTGAATTTGCGGTCATGGAAACATTTCTCTTGTTACAACATAAAATGTTGCTGGTAAACTACCCCTTTCCCTTAACCGATCTTCACCAACACCAATAGGTATTGAGAACTCTACAATACAGGGCTGTATGCAAAACATCATTTGATTCTGTTTGAATTTGCGGCTATCGTTTACCATAGAAAAAAATTACCCTTGATAAAACACCGTTGCAGGTAAACTACCCCTTTCCCTTAACCGATCTTCACCAAAAACGGCAGGTCTTGAGTACTCTACAATTCAGGGCTGTATGCAAAACATTATTTGATTATCTTTGAATTTACGGCAGTTATCGTTCGTCATAGAAAAAATACCCTTGTTAAAACATAAAATGTTGCAGGTAAACTACCCCTTTCTCTAAACCGATCTTCAACAAAATCAACAGACCTTGAGTTCTGTATAATTCAAAAAGGTATGCAGAAGAGTAGTTCATTCTGTTTTAATGTACGGCTGTTATCGTTCGTCTTAAAAAAAATTACCCTTGATAAAACATAAAATGTTGCAGGTAAACTACCCTATTCCCTCAACCGATCTTCACCAAAACCAACAGGTCTTGAGAACTCTACATTCCAGGGCTGTATGCAAAATATTATGTGATTCTGTTTGAATTTGCGTCTGTTATCGTTTGCCATATAAAATACCCTTGATAAAACAAAAAACGTGTCATGTAAACCACCCCTTTCCCTTAACCGATCTTCACCAAAAACAATAGGTCTTTAGTACTCAACAAAACAGGGCTGTATGCGAAAACGTACTTGATTCTGTTTGAATTTGCGGCTCTTATCGTTTACCATATAAAATACCCTTTTAAAACATTAAACGTTGCAGGTAAACTACCCCTTTCCCTTAACCGATCTTCAACAACACCAATAGGTATTGAGAACTCTACAATACAGGGCTGTATGCAAAAACGTATTTGATTCTGTTTGAATTTGCGTCTGTTATCGTTTGCCATAGAAAAATATCGGTATGGAGAACCATACATGACTTCCATGTTCTAAGATTTATATTTAAAATCATATTCGAAATGAAATATTTCCATAGAAACTACTTCTTTCTACTTATTGCTTCAGCCTTAACCACAGGACTGTGGTCACTAACGTATACCACCTCACGTTTTCGCACTCGATTTTCACTGATGATGGCAGTCGATGGCACTGCTGAAAAGTCTGGTTTTGCAGAAAACACTGGACTACGGCTAAACTGCCCGGGAAGGAATTTTAACAAAGAACTACTTCCTTGTTGCCGATAACGTAATACACATATAAAAAATTCTCCCCTCCTCCTACAACTATAATTTTCGTTAATAGAAAATTACCCCCACCTAGTTCACCTAACCTCTTCATTTATAGATATTTCATATACGTTTCTACAGTGGATTATTATGAGCTACTTATCAGGATACTTTATTTATCAAAATTAAGTACTTTACTCTTGTTAAAACATAAAACGTTGCAGGTAAACCACCCCTTTCTCTAAACCGATCTTCACCAAAATCAATAGACCTTCAGTCCTCTACAATGCAGGGATGCATGCAAAAAATATTTGATTCTGTTTGAATGTGCGGCAGTTATCGTTCGTCATATAAAAAATTACCCTTGTTGCTGGTAACAAAAAATCACATAAAACTTTGCTGGTAAACTACCCCTCTCCCTTAACCGACTTCACCAAATACAACAGATCGTGCGAACTCTACAATTCAGGGGTGTATGCAGAACATTATTTGATTCTGTTTGAATTTGCGGTCATGGAAACATTTCTCTTGTTACAACATAAAATGTTGCTGGTAAACTACCCCTTTCCCTTAACCGATCTTCACCAACACCAATAGGTATTGAGAACTCTACAATACAGGGCTGTATGCAAAACATCATTTGATTCTGTTCGAATTTGCGGCTATCGTTTACCATAGAAAAAAATTACCCTTGATAAAACACCGTTGCAGGTAAACTACCCCTTTCCCTTAACCGATCTTCACCAAAAACGGCAGGTCTTGAGTACTCTACAATTCAGGGCTGTATGCAAAACATTATTTGATTATCTTTGAATTTACGGCAGTTATCGTTCGTCATAGAAAAAGTACCCTTGTTAAAACATAAAATGTTGCAGGTAAACTACCCCTTTCTCTAAACCGATCTTCAACAAAATCAACAGACCTTGAGTTCTGTATAATTCAAAAACGTATGCAGAAGAGTAGTTCATTCTGTTTTAATGTACGGCTGTTATCGTTCGTCTTAAAAAAAATTACCCTTGATAAAACATAAAATGTTGCAGGTAAACTACCCTATTCTCTCAACCGATCTTCACCAAAACCAACAGGTCTTGAGAACTCTACATTCCAGGGCTGTATGCAAAATATTATGTGATTCTGTTTGAATTTGCGTCTGTTATCGTTTGCCATATAAAATACCCTTGATAAAACAAAAAACGTGTCATGTAAACCACCCCTTTCCCTTAACCGATCTTCACCAAAAACAATAGGTCTTTAGTACTCAACAAAACAGGGCTGTATGGGAAAACGTACTTGATTCTGTTTGAATTTGTGGCTCTTATCGTTTACCATAGAAAATACCCTTTTAAAACATTAAACGTTGCAGGTAAACTACCCCTTTCCCTTAACCGATCTTCACCAACACCAATAGGTATTGAGAACTCTACAATACAGGGCTGTATGCAAAAACGTATTTGATTCTGTTTGAATTTGCAGCTGTTATCGTTTGCCATAAAAAATACCCTTGATAAAACAAAAAACGTAGCCGGTAAACTACCCCTTTCCCTTAAACGATCTTCACCAAAAACAATAGGTCTTGAGTACTCAAGAAATCAGGGCTGTATGCAAAAACGTATTTGATTCTGTTTGAATTTGCGGCTCTTATCGTTTGCCATAAAAAATACCCTTTTCAAACATAAAACGTTGAAGGTAAACTACCCCTTTCCCTTAACCGATCTTCCCCTAAAACAAAAGGTCTTGAGAACTCTACAATTCAGGGCAGTATGCAAAACATTATTTGATTATGTTTGAATTTGCAGCTGTTATCGTGTGCCATAGAAAATACCCTTGTTAAAACATAAAACGTTGCAGGTAAACTACCCGTTCCCCTTAACCGATCTTTACCAAAATCAACAGATCTTGAGAACTCTACAATTCGGGGCTGTATGCGAAACATTATTTGATTCCGTTTGAATTTGCGGCTGTTATCGTTTGCCAAACAAACAAAATTACCCTTGATAAAAAAAAACCGTTGCCCCTTTCCCTCAATCGATCTTCACCAAATCAATATGTCGCGGGTACTCTACAAATCAGGGCTGTATGCAAAAAATTATTTGATTCTGTTTGAATTTGCGGCTGTTATCGTTTGCCATAGAAAAAAAATCTACACACACACACACACACACACACACACACACACACACACACACACACACACACACACACACACACACACACACACACACACACACACACACACACACACACACACACACACACACACACACACACACACACACACACACACACTTTTCGAAAAACGACTTTTTTTCATTCATGTTTTGAGTGTAGTACAATCAGAATCTGCAATAATCACGAACACGATTTTTTTTGCCATCACCATACTTCCATTTCCTTAAGGAACATCGAAGTAAAAAATCCACACACACACACACACACACACACACACACACACACACACACACACACACACACACACACACACACACACACACACACACACACACACACACACACACACACACACACACACACACACACACACACACACACACACACACACACACACACACACACACACACACACACACACACACACACAGATCGAAAAATGACTTTTTTCATGTTTTGAGTGTTGTACAATCAGAATCTGCAGTAATCTCGAACACGATTTTTTTTGCCATCACCATACTTCTATTTCCTTAAGGAACATGGAAGTAAAATATAGAATTTTGTCAAAGTGAAATAAATTGTTTACTACTTCTTTGCTGTCAATAACGTAGTACACATAAAACTTATAAAAAAAATTATCTCCTCCCTCATCAACTACCATTTTAATTTATAGAAAATTACCCCTTCCCCTTCAACTACCCTTTTTCATTTATAGATATTTCATCTACCTTTCTACAGTGGAGTATTATGACCTTCTTCTTTAAGGATACTTTATTTATCAAAATTAAGCACTTTGCTCTTGTTAAAACGTAAAAGGTTGCAGGTAAACTATGCCTTCCCCTTAACCGATCTTCACCAAAATCAATAGGCCTCGAGTCCTCTACAATTCAGAACTGTATGCAAAAAATGATTTGATTCTGTTTGAACTTACGGCAGTTATCGTTTGCCATAGAAAAAATTCTACACACACCAGACACTTTTCGAAAAATGACTTTTTAATGTTTTGAGGGTAGTACAATCAGAATCTGCCATTATTTCAAACACGATTTTTTCGCCATGACCATACGTCCATTTCCTTATGGAACATGGAAGTAATAAATAGGTATTCGTATTCTATGTAGCCAAAATAATTGTAAACACGTCCACGATTAGACGGCTATTATAATTTACCAAACACGTGCTGTAACTATCTATTGTTATTCATACTAACTATACTTTTGGTATAATAGTACTTCAATGTACGTATGACATTTATTGTAATAGATGTGCAGAAAGGCAAAATAGTTCATATCAAAAGACCTGACGTACTGCATGTAAACTTTGAACGAAATTTGCTTCATTACAATGGTATGGTGTAGCATTTAAAGATGCTAAAACAAGTATTTATCATATTAAAGTCATTCGAATTTCTTACCAACGAATCGTTAAGAGAAAATTACAAAGTAGCATGAAGTAGCAGCTTTGTTTATTTATATCTTCTATTTCGAATTGTCTCGTCTGTCTGCAATAAAATCGTGTGTCGTGCTTACGGACGTTATTCCTATGGCTATTTACGTACACTTTCAACTTACTAATTATTATCTTAAATATTGCTTGCGGAAAGACCGTGGAAATAATCTAGGAGATGATTGACACCGTTTGTCAGTCTACCCAAGTCTCTTCTCATTACAATTAATGGCTATGAAGTTGCTTATCATATTTCTGGCATTTCCGTGGAGAACTCGTAACAGGCCAAAGGAACAAGACAAAACAAAAGCCCCAATGATGTCAGTAAATGAGTGAACAGTTTACGATTGCAATAAAATTAAAATCTGACCCAGTCGTACAGCGGGGAAGATTGAAACTTCCGTTAAAAAGTCCGTGTCAAGCCAACTTTCTTAGTTTCTCTCGCCCAGCAGATGCCTCTTCAGAACGTCTTACTGAAAACTTTGAACACGCTGTCGACGAATGATTAGCACGGATGTTTACTGTATGTGTATTTTATTTGTTTTTGTTTTATTAAACCGAGGTAGAACCGGAGGATGTGATTGTCTCAGTAATGTAAAATTGTTGTCATAATGGGAATGGTAGTTGAGTTATCGGTCGATGATTGGAATTGGAGACTGCTATTGAAGTGTGATTGTCAAATGATGGTGCAATTAACTGTAGTCATCTGCTTTTAAGTTTACTTAAGTTTATACGCAGACAAAACTATTAAAACTTCCGCACTGTTAGATACAACCTTTAAAATGTATAATAGTATTTAATATTCTCTGACTGCTTGCTCCGTAAGATACAGTGGCTAAAATACTGAGTATCCATACAATTTCCTTACTGACATCTTGTTTGTTTATTCCAGGTACGTGTATTGTATTTTACGTTGAGAACAATATATGTATGACGTTTCGAAACTGTCTGCCATTACTTGTCGATTGATTATGATTCTGTAGCGTAGGCCTATACACTGGAATATAATTAACTGGTTGAAGTGTTTTGCTTCCAGTATGCACAGTCCAGTATACATTAATAAATACCGGGCTGAGTTGTTATTAATAAGATTAAAGTGAAATGGAATACCATTTTCATTATATTTCAGACTTCACAAGTGATTGTATTTTCATTGAATTTTGTTGATTCTCCGTTATTTTGCTGTATTTAATATAAGGTTATTGGTCGTGAAATTTCCTCCAACAATATTAATTAGTATTAATACCATTGGCTGAACTTTCAGGCGATATGGTACTGTCATGGTATCGAATGAGTGGAAAATGTAGGTAACGTTGTTTTACCTGATTTTTGGCTTTCTCGTAAAACATAATAAATTTAATTCACCATATTTCATGACTGAATAAAAATTTCATATTCAGTATTCAGTAATTTTGTATGAAGTTAATCAAATCGTCAGAGCAGTTTTCTTTGTCTTCCTTTAATGCTTCTTGAGCTTTTTCAGCTTTTCTGAAGCGCCCTTCTCTTTCACAAGTAATGACGTTTCTCTGTTCCATGTTTCTCTGCAAGAACGTAGTGTCTCGACTGTCACAAAACTGGCAGGTATCTTGGGGGGGGGGGGTGGCTTAAAGTCCTAGTTAAATTGTGTTGAAGACACTTAGTAGTTCATTTTTTCCTTTACTGGAATTTTGTAGTTTTCATCGCACCATGTTCCATACATGCCATACGTTTTCTTAATAATTAAGTCGGAATTCAAATATTTTCAGTTGGGATTGTGAGTCTATCTGTAATGAATAACATACGCTGGAAAGGATTTAATATGTTTCATAACATCAGTGGTGTCAACTTTATTGTCTGGAGTAGAATGACTCCTACATCTGTCACAAGGCTCACATTATTTTTTAGAGAAGAAATGTAAATTCTGCCATGAAGTACTTAAACCGTTCCCCTAAAATAATTTTTACGTACGTAAATGTTATCACTCCCAACGCCTATGAAAATAGAAAAACCGTAATTTGTTGGGCATTTTGATTGATTGACCAGGGCGTCGTCTTTTTATACAGCCGTTTAGGAATAAATTTTGCTAAGCTTGATCTGGTAACCTGTATTTTGATTTGCAAGCAGCCTCTCTTGTCTTCGGCTGATATTTGTGTGTTGCAACCTGTACCACTTACATACCTTGTCACTAGAAACCTTTGCAGTTATAGTTTTTTCTGATCTCGTTTTATATTCTTGGTCAGAAAGCCGTTTTTCTTCTGTTGTGACGAGATATCAGTATTTTTGACGTTCAATCGTAAAGGCTTAGGACTAAAACTAACCTCAGAAAATGAGCAAGAGGAATAATCATTGTTTTCACGTTGAAGCTTAGGCATTAAAATCAGAATTAAATTTAGGCATACTTTTCAAATGTTGAGACGTACTCCAGATTTTGGATCTGGAGTGTCACATCCTGTCTGAGTCTGTGTAGAAAAGGTAATACATATTGAAAAGGGTACTTCTAATATCCATATCACTCACTGTCAATCATGTATTTATTCAAATTCTGTGTAGTTCACACTAAGTTCAAAAAGAATGCAGATAGTTTGCAAATATTAAAACACATAAACACACATGTAAACAACATAACGTAACCTTGATAACAGGTTATGTGGAATTCATCACTACGGCAGCTGAAACATTCTGCAAAATTCTCAGGAAGCAGGGGAAGTAGTAAATTTTGGTTGAAAACAATTGAACTATGGAGTTAATAGTTTTAATTTCTGAGAAGTGTAAAATATTTTAAACTTAAACACGTGTAAAACTTGAATTTTAAAATAATGGTGTTAATCGGGTTGGTTTCTGAACGCCTCACATCGCTTTCTTCCAATTTCGAAAATTTACAGATTTGTTTTGTTATTTTCAACTAATGTTTCGTTTCCTCGGGTTTCTTTTATTTAGGTTTGCTGCGGACTTACGATTTTTATTTCATTGCTGTAGTATGTCTAGGGTTGCCCCGTATAATTGGAAAACAAGTCAAATAAGTTTGGCAACAACACAATTTCTGTCAAAAGTCAGTTGCTGTTTAAAGACGATTGTTGTAATTGGGTCTTATGATCTGTGGTTTGAGCCTATAATTACACAGCACTGTGTTTACCTGAAGCATTCTCAGTGGAATACTCCTCACATCGCGTTTCCGTGTATTTCTGTTATCTCGTTAATAAGATGGAATGTTTGATATACAGAAATGCAACCAGCGTGACACAAGTGCAGGCGAACAAAGGCAGGCGCGATTCAATGTGTGTGAATTTCATTTTTTAGTGACTTGCGTTTGAAGGTGAAAATTGTTAACTTAGAATTCCTAAAATCTGTAAGGAAAAATTAAGCACTGTTTAGAAGGCTAACTTTTAATTTATGAGCGTATATTATTTATTTACACTAACATGTGCAAAAGGTAGTGATAGGGGCCGCTAAATGGTTCAGCAAGTTGGATGATAGAAGCCGTATCAGTGTGGACGGTTTACTGTAGGCAGGATTAATTGAACAAGCCAAGCGATTTCTCAGTTTTAACTCGACCATTTGCTATTTGTCTGTCTGTCTATTTGAGGTACTGTATGTCTCACGATAATTTTTGAACGCATGAACCGATTTTCATAAAACTTGGTACACATGCCCCTACTTTTACCCTATAGAACCCTATTATTTTTTAGATTGTTCCCCCAAAAAGTAAATGGCGTGAGGTAAAATGTGAGGTCAAAATTGTGAAAAAATTGCAAAGTCCATGTGGGATATCAAATTAAAGGAAATTTTTAACTAAAATATGGTTTTAGTAGACCTATACAATTTTGAAAATTTGAAATTTGAAAATTTTCCAAAATTTTGGGTCGCCAGTGCCAAAAAATTGAGGGAAAAGTTTTATAAAATTGCAAATTCCATGTGGGGTAGTAGTAAATTAAAAACAATTTTAACAAAAAACTGAATCTAGTGTACAGTTAGAAGTTTCAAAACATTCGATCCCAGGGATAAACGTGAGATCAAAAATGTTTAAAAATTGTAAAAATCCAACCGGATGTTAGACTGATGTGAATTTTATCAGAAATCCGATTGTTTGGAAGATAATTTAAAAATGATCTTACCCTCGAAATGTATCCAGTAATAAATGGAATTCGTTCAAAATAGTGAGCGAGTTGTGCAGCTCAAAACTTCTTATATAGGCTACTTAACATTTCTTTTTTCTTCTGACTTGTGAATATTTGACTCAGCTTTGCGTTACACAACTACTAAAAATATCGGTATGGAGAACCATACATGACTTCCATGTTCTAAGATTTATATTTAAAATCATTTACGAAATGAAATGATTCCATAGAAACTACTTCCTTCCACATATTGCTTCAGCTTTAACCACAGTACTGTGGTCACTAACGTATACCACCACACGTTATCGCACTCGATTTCACTGATGATGGCAGTCGGCGGCACTGCCGAAACGTCTGGTTTGGCAGAAAACATTGGACTACGGCCAAACAGCCCGGGAAGGAATTTTAACAAAAAACTACTACTTTGTTGTCGATAATGTAGTACACATATAAACATTATCCTCCCCCGCTTCAACTATAATTTTTAATTATAGAAAATTACCCTCACCTCGTTCAACTAGCCTCTTCATTTATAGATATTTCATCTACGTTTCTTCCGTGGATTATTAAGATCTTCTTATCAGGATACTTCATTTATCAAAATTAAGTACTTTACTCTTGTTACAACAACAAATGTTTCAGGTAAACTACCCTTTCCCCGTAACCGATCTTCACCAAAATCAATATGCCTTGAGTATTCTACAACTCAGTCACATATGTAAAAAATTATTTGATTCTGTTTGAATTTACAGCAGTTATCGTTCGTCATAGAAAAAAATTAACCTTGTTATCATATAAAACGTTGCAGGTAAACTACCCCTTTCTCTTAACTGATCATCACCAAAAAAAAAAAAACAGGTCTTGAGAACTCTACAATTTAGGGCTGTATGCAAAACATTATTTGATTCTGTTTGAATTTGCGGCTGTTATCGTTTGCCATAGAAAAAAATTACCCTTGATAAGAAAAAAGAAGTTGCAGGTAAACTACCCCTTTCCCTTAACTGATCTTCACCAAAATCAATACGCCTTCAGCTCATTACAATTATTCATAGATGTATGCAAAAAATTATTTGATTCTCTTTGAATTTACGGCAGTTATCGTTCTTCATGAAAAACGTTTTCTTGTTACAACATAAAATGTTGCAGGTAAACTACACCTTTCCCTTAACCGATCTTCAATAAAATCAACAGACCTTGAGTTCTCTATAGCTCAGAAAGGTATGCAAAACATTATTTGATTCTGATTGAATTTACGGCAGTTATCATTCGTCATAGAAAAAATTACCCATCTTAAAACATGAAACGTTGCAGGTAAACTACCCCTTTCCCTAAACCGATCTTCAATGAAAACAATAGGTCTTGAGAACTCTACAATTCAGGGCTGCATGCAAAACATTATTTGATTCTGTTTGAATTTGCGGCTGTTATCGTTCGCCATAGAAAATACCCTTCTTAAAACAAAAAACGTTGCCGGTGAACTACCCCTTTCCTTTAACCGAACGTCAACAAAATCAATAGACCTTGAGTTCTGTATAATTCAAAAAGGTATGAAAAAAAGTATTTGATTCTGTTTGAATTTACGGCAGTTATCGTTTGCCATAGAAAATACCCTTGTTAAAACAAAAAAACGTTGCTGGTAAAATACCGCTTCCCCTTAACCGATCGTAACCAAAAACAATAGGTCTTGAGAACTCTTTAATTCATGGCTGTATGCAAAACATTATTTGATTCTGTTTGAATTTTGCGGCTGTTATCGTTTTCCATAGGAAAAAATTACCATTGATTAAAAAAAAACGTTGCCTGTAAACTACCCCTTTCCCTTAACCGATCTTCACCAAAAACAATAGGTCTTGAGTACTCTACAAATTATGGCTGTATGCAAAAGAGTAGTTGATTCTGTTTGAATTTGCGACTGTTATCGTTTGCCATAAAAAAATTACCCTTGATTAAAAAAAAACCGTTGCCGGTAAACTACCCCTTTCCCTTAACCGATCTTCACCAAAACCAATAGGTCTTGAGAACTCTATAATTCAGGGCTGTATGGAAAAGAGTAGTTGATTCTGTTTCAGTTTGCGGCTGTTATCGTTTGCCATAGAAAATACCCTTGTTAAAATATAAAATGCTGCAGGTAAACTACCCCTTTTCCTTAACCGATCTTCACCAAAACCATAGGTCTTGAGAACTCTATAATTCAGGGCTGTATGCAAAAGAGTAGTTGATTCTGTTTGAATTTGCGGCTGTTATCATTTGCCATAAAAAAATTACCCTAGATTAAAAAAAAACATTGCAGGTAAACTACCCCTTTCTCTTAACCGATCTTCACCAAAATCAATAGGTCTTGAGTACTCTACAAATCAGGGTTGTATGCAAAAAATTATTTGATTTTGTTTGAATTTGCCATACAACATACCCTTTTAAAACATAAAACGTTGCAGGTAAACTACCCTTTTCCTATAACCGATCGTAACCAAAACCAATAGGTCTTGAGAACTCTTTAATTCATGGCTGTATGCAAACCATTATTTGATTCTGTTTGAATTTTGCGGCTGTTATCGTTTTCCATAGGAAAAAATTACCATTGATTAAAAAAAAACGTTGGCTGTAAACTACCCCTTCCCTTAACCTATCTTCACCAAAAACAATAGGTCTTGAGTACTCTATAAATCGGGGCTGTATGCAAAACCTTATTTGATTTTTACATAGAAAAAAAATGTACAGACACACAGACAGACAGACAGACACAGAGACAGTTTTAGAAAAATGACTTTTTTCATGTTTTGAGGGTAGTACAATCAGAATCTGCAATTATCTCGAACACGATTTTTTTTTGCCATCGCCATACTTCCATTTCCTTATGGAACATGGAAGTAAACATTACCCTTGTTAAAACATAAAACGTTGCTGGTGTACTACCCCTTTCCCTTAACCGATCTTCACCAAAATCAACAGGCCTTCAGTCTTTTATAATTAATGAACGTATGCTAAACAATATTTGATTTTGTTTGAATGCGCGGCAGTTATCGTTCGTCATAGAAAAAATTACCGTTGTTAAAACGTAAAATGTTGCGTGTAAACTACGACTTTCCCTTAACCGATCTTCACCAAAATCAACAGACATTGAGTTCTCTATAGCTCAGGAAGGTGTGCAAAAAATTATTTGAATATGTTTGAATTTGCGGCTGTTATCGTTTGCCATAGAAAATACCCTTGTTAAGACATAAAACGTTGCAGGTAAACTACCCCTTTCCCTTAACCGATGTTCACCAAAAACAATAGGTCTTGAGAACTCTACAATTCAGGGCTGCATGCAAACAATTATTTGATTCTGTTTGATTTTGCGGCTGTTATCGTTTGCCATAGAAAATACCCTTGTTAAAACATAAAACGTTGCCGGTAAACTACCCCTTTCTCTTAATCGATCTTCACCGAAAACAATAGGTCTTGAGAACTCTACAATTTAGGGTTGTATGCAAAACATTATTTGCTTCTTTTTGAATTTGCGGCTGTTATCGTTTGCCATAGAAAATACCCTTGTTAAAACATAAAACGTTGCAGGTAAACTACCCCTTTCCCTTAACAGATCTTCACCAAAAACAATAGGTCTTGAGTACTCTACAAATAAGGGCTGTATGCTAAAAATTATTTGATTCTGTTTGAATTTGCGACTGTTATCTTTTGCCATAAAAAAAAGTTCACACACACACACACACACACACTTTTCGAAAAATGTCTTTTTTTCATGTTTTGAGTGTAGTACAGTGAGAATCTGCAATTATCCAGAACACTATTTTTTTTTGCGATCACCATACTTCCATTTCCTTAAGGAACATGGAAGTAAAATGCACAGTTTTATTCATAGAAAGTCGCCTCTTTACATGAGTATTTACGGATATTTCGTCAGCTACTTTTTTATTAAGGCTATAAGCTACTCTGTCACAAATAAAACGGAAAATGAAATACATTAACACCGAGTTTGCAGATTTAAGGAATTGCTACAGTTGTATTTACCGTGCGAATTAAAAATTATCATCTTGTGTTTGCATTCAAACGTTTATGAAAGGTTGTGTTTGGTAGTAATGAACCTGCAAAGAGTTAACGAATTTGGGCAACTGTTAAAACCCCGTATTTATTAAGTATTTCTATTTCTGTGTATTTAGCGACTTAATCGAACCTTGAGGAAGCATGATAATAGAATTGGCGAAGTCTTTGGTGTTAACAAAAATAAAATTTGTTTTAAATACAAACAGTATTATTGTTACGTAAACCATGAACAATTGCGAATGAAACTACTTAGTATTTATTTTACAGGAGAAACCATACAAACTTTAGAAACGTTGGAGTTGCGCCCATTCAGACAAAAAGGTGATAACCATAACAGTAGTTATTACTTTGTAATTCTCGGAATGAGAACTGACTATGAAATGAAGGAAGTGTGTTTATTATTCATTAACTCATTATAGCAGGTAGTGAGTCATATGCTTCAGAAAGTTTAAAATTTAACTACGTAATCGCAGTTATAGTTTCCTTTACTGTCGAGAAAGTAAAATTGCACATTTTAATCCAACATTTCGGGGCTTATGATGATGGAACAACGATCTAATCGACCTCTCTAATTTGTCAAACGTTCAGTCTGAGAGATATTGTCAGTTGTTTCGATCGTAAACTACATTTATTGTTATCTGAGTTCCAGACACTTAAGGCTATGTTTGAAAACCGTTCAGAAACTACTATGTTCCATGCGTTTGAACTAACGTATGAATGCGATGATAGGAGCCGTGTTATACAACAGCAAGTAGGAGGTTGTGGGTGAGGTGAGAAAGGAGAATGACTAACATCAAGAATCACCGTCTTGCGTTCAGCTGTAATATAGTTGTGTCTGATGTTCATAAACGCTCTGCATACAGAACTATTGATATTTTGTTTGTCAGTTAGCCTACTTTCTATCCGCCATGATTCGTTTATGTATACGTTACAATTTTAACGCTTTTAAAAGCATTCTGTTTTAAATGAACAAGGGCGGGCATTAGCTTCTTGGATAAAGTTGTATATTTAAAAATTCGCAGTATTATGTTTTTTAAATAGAACTGTTAAATTCACGTTTATAGAATAACGGAAAAATAATAATATACAAAACACTATGAAGACTATTCCGTGGTTGTGAAACGTTTGACCGAATAGAAAAAAGAATAAATGCTGACCATTTTCGAAATAAAAGTGTTAAGAAAGTTATTTGGGTTCGAAAATTCGCGAAGAAAGATATAGAGGGAGACCAAAACTTGCTGGCCTAATGACGCCTTAACGATGCTTAGGAATTAATTAATATGACAAACTGGCTTACGCAATGGGTAAGGATCGGTCTTGATGGAAACAGAAGTAAAGGGATGTCATGATTCAGTAGGGGCATGGTTCTTTGACATGGTGGAACTATCGGGATTAAGAAGAAGATTCTGAATTGAAGTTTTTTAAATACTCTATACACGAATCTTAATATACATGTGCATATCTTACATGTTTATGCATCACATATACCCTGATTAACGAAAGAAAGTGACTGGCGGAGCGGCCGCGCGGCGACCGAGTTTGTAGTAAAAACATTCCACTTAATAACCTCGTGGAAACGTAAAATACAGGGCTAGAAATGTCTAATGAACTGTATTTTAATCATGAATTAAAGACGTTTTTAACAAACTTTTCTAATTTTTAAAATCTTTTTTCAATTAATTTACATTGAGAGTTAAATAAAAAAATACACGAATTTGAATTAAAAATTTAGAGTTTATCGTTTTTATTGCGTAAGAACTCAGAGGTTAAGCATCAGAAAAACATTTCTTGTAGACTAATGGTATCCACTTCTTTAGTACAGTATGTCAAAAATTGAGGTTCCTACGAATAATATTAACGACGTTATTAATTTTTTCCAAATGTCTTCATAAAGGATTTCTACTGTTCATGGTACTGCTAATTAGTATTTAGTGTTGACATAATGAGACTTCTGTCCAGTTAATGAGTTGAAGGACAGTTACCGGATATTTTGTTATTGCCTCTTATTAATATCCCATTACGATCCTGAAGCTACCAAACATGGAATACGTAAAGTTTTCCGGGCTGTTTGTCCGTGGTCTATGGTTTATTTCCAAACCAAACGTTTCAACAGCTCCAATGGCTGCCATCATCGGTGGAATTTACCACAGTACTGTGGGCGTAACGTGAATACCCTACGTTCAGGATTTCTTTAAAATTCCACTGATGGTGGCAGCCATTGGAGCTGTTGAAACGTTTGGTTTGGAAATAAACCATAGACCACGGCCAAACAGCCGGGAACACTTTACGTATACTACTGACACCGGCCGTGAAAGCCTCAGGACAATGTTACCAAACATGGACTTCTGAAAATACGTAAATGTTGGTATTGTTTATATTCCTCAGTATTTCAGTGTTCAGGAATGTGAAGTTTATATTTGTGAGTTTCATCCGTACACTAAAATCTTCGCAGCGACGTACACGGTGTTTGTTAATTGACTTTAGTAACTTAAGAAAGCTGAAAATGATGCACATGTAAAAAGTTTATTTTTAACTTAGGCTGGAGCTGAGAGCTTGTTGACTTAAATATAGACGGTATTTGTGTGATGTTCACAGGTGTATGTGTGGGAATCGTACCCACGACCAGGTGTGCTAATGTAACTGATTTATTTCACATGCGTATCAATGCTGTATTATCCTGCCACAACAATTACTACACCAACTTTACCCCAGGTGCGACACCTCAGTTCGGCTTTTCTTTACTCTGTATTGTTATTTATTACTTGTACATTGCTTCTTATCTGCTTGACATGACAACATCCTCTCTATTTGTATTATTTACTTTTCTGTGTCTTTGAAGATCAAATCTTTATAAAACCGGCCCGTTTATACATTTCTTGTTGGAACTGTTCATGGCATAAGTGTAATTAGGTGTAGTTTCAATTATCTTAATTTCATATATTTCATAACCAGCTGTTTTTTAAAATAATCATAACGCAAGGCATTGACTGAAATTTTAGTTCTTGATGGCCGTCACATTTTTCATTGTTTTCAAACCTCCAATGTCTTAAATAAACGAGAATATTATGTAGGTCTACATGTAAAGTGATTTGATGGATATCATGGAACACATTATAAATTCACACTGTCTCGATTGAAATTGTAAATAATATTGCAATTCGATTTGTTTGTACGTCCCATAGCTCAATGCCTTGTGTTGAAGTGAATTAAATACAGCTTTAGAAAATTTTGTTTTTCGGTAACAGAGATAACTATGATTATCTGGTACCCAATACACATTTTTATTGTTAGGTCAGTGTCTTTCCTTGTCTTAGTTACGTGCTTTTGCAAGTTAAATTGCTGCTCAGGTAGTCTCATGTCTGATAAAGTAAAGGTAGTATGGAGTTTCTTTTACATATTGGATGTCTATATTATTGATTTGTGTTGGTGGGCATCCGACTTCTTGGTCACAGTGTATCTTTATTACTTAGATTATTAAACTGTAAGTTACTTTTGCTCAGTCTCTTTTGTTTGAACAGATTACTAAAGCTAGCCATTTGTTTAAAGTTGGTTTAATTGCTTGTGTGTGACAGCAGTTTTCTTTTCTACCCGTAAATTGTAAGGTTCAGTGTAAACTAATATTTGAATTTTTAATAGATTTGTTTCAGTCCTTTATGTATGGGACAAGCTTAGCTTCCAACCAGATTATACAATTTTTTTCTTCAGAATGTTAGTTGTTGCTTTATTCCAAGTATCTCCGTGGTCTTTCTCTCTTCGTTTTCTCTTCCTTCCAAAATCCTCTTAAACTGTCCTATAGTGTTCATGTTTTCTAGACGGCCTCAACACGTAAATTGTCTTTGTTCAACCTATATTCTTGTATAAGTTTTAATTTTATTTTTTTCCTTATTCGAACGTTTGTAATCCTATCCTTCCTAATGATTCCTATCTTCTTAGATGTTTAACTTTTGCTCGGTAATATTACTATTCAATTTCTTAATTTGTAAGCATGTAGGTTTAGATGTATTTATCCCTTTATAGGTTTTCATTTGTATTTGTCTTGTTAATTATGTCTTGTTTCTAAACTACCTGCTCACTGTAATACACTTTGTTTGCTTTCTCTGTTTAATTGATTGACTCAGTATTTTCTTTTCTGTTCCCTTCGACACAATCCCTAAAGTATTGGAACCTGCTAACCTGCTCTATTAATTTTCATCCATCGTACGTGTATTCCGTTAATTTATTCTGACATTTTTATTTTAAAGTTGTGTATTTTCATTCTAATAATTATATAACTAGAGTGTAGGGATGTCTATGTAGTATTTCGCCTGCGCTTTTTAATATATATATATATTTTTTTTTTTCCAAACATTTTCTGCTATATATATATATTGACGACTTCATCCAGTCATAGAGACGAGAACAACTTAATGAGACGAGAACTGCCTCAGGAATTCAACTTAACCAGGACACGAGTTTTGATATTTTATTGTAATCTGACGATGCAGCCTTAATACAGAAAACAGAGGATGAGTTGCGGTATTCTTTACATCGTTGTTTAAATCGTATTTGTAAACTATATGATTTTCAAATATCTAAGTAGAAAACAAAAATCATGACTTGTCTGGTAGGGTGGGAGTTTCCAGTCAGATAAAAAATTGTTCTTGAGGGAACAGTTTTGGAAGAAGTCTCTGACTTCAATTACCTGGGTTGCACTATCAGTATTGGGAATGACACAGGCCGAGATATCACTACAAAAATATCGAGGTTTCAGATGATGCGTATCATCATCCATAGAACGTTGAGGAAAAAGACAAGCAAATAGATAAGGCTTAAATTTTATAAAACAATGGCAGGGTCTGTTTCAGAATATGGATGTGAAATATGGGTTCCTACAAAGAAGATTAAAAAGCAGATTCAAACTTCGGAAATGAAGTTTCTGAGAAGAACAAAGGGGTGCACAAGACAGGATCGTTTGCGTAATGAAGATATTAGAGAAGAGCTACAACTGTTGTCCATAAAAGATAAAATCCAGACATATCTCAGGGAATGGTTACACCATCTGGACAGAATGGAGGATGGACGACTAACTAAGGTTGAGTTTCGATATAGACCCTTTGGTACGAGAGATGTAGAAAGACCGAGGGTGAGATGGAGAGATAATCCGTGAAGACGGAACAGGCAAAGTGCCTACTCCATGAGGTGCAGAAGAAGAAGAAGAAGACATCATTTCATTCGCCACGGTCAAGGTTTCTTTGACAACCTGTTCGTTCTCTGCCATAACGGATGTTTATATGACATTTTAATATGTTAAGGTAATTCGAGAGACGGAACAAATGCGCGGTACATTGATGTGGATAAAAGTACCCGACGCACTTTCTACCGGATGTTGGATTCAATTTCCAACTTTCCGATTTGTAATTAAAGCCCTAATGTGAACGCATTAGAGACAAATGTCTAAGGTTATCTTCTAAATAATATTGTCTATCAATCTTTATCTAAAAAATATTTGTTATTGTATATCGTGTTGCGTCTTGCTGGATAAAATTAGCGACCGTATATTTCGCTAGCTCTGTTCCTGGCAATTATGTTTAACCGTGTATATTTACCACATTGAACAATCTGTAGTCCAACACCCGATAAAATCTGTAAGGAGTTGCCTCGTACATAAAGAACAATTTTCACACCCGGGTATTACATCTTAGTTAGGGGGGGGGGGAGATTTAAATCAGGCGTGTAAAAGTAAACCCTTAAGAAGCCACTAATATCAAAAGAGCTTTCTGTACTTTAAAAACTTCTTGATTCTGCGAGGATCAAAGAGCCTGTCGAATTTGTGCTAGGGTATTCTTATGTTCCAGTATATCGTGGCTGTATTTCTGCTTCTTCATGTATTTGTGCGTCTTCCCTGTTTCTTTTTGGGCATTGGTCATTCAGCGCGCGCTTTCTTACTTAGGCCTCTCGTCCAGTGAAAGCGAGACTCGCGAATTGCAGTTCTGGCGAATTAGTAGGAAAACAGTGCCCCAGAAATCGTGCAAACGCTCACGTCCACTTCCGCAGAATTTAGCCGAATTCTGAAATATTTAGTTGTGGCATCCGTGGAAGACATCTGTGATCTGTATGCTCTGGTAACAACTCTAGGAAGGATTAAGCACAAGAATTGACGGCAAAATGAGGGAACGACATTTTGTTAAAACAAAAGCAATTTGTCATTTAAAAATTTTGAAACTATTTACAAAATGATGAGAATTAGCATTAGGCTTCTTCCGCATAAAACGCGACACATTCCAGTATATACTGGACAAAATCAGCCATCAGTTGTAGAAAGTTGCAGAAACTTACATTGACTTACGAGAGACGATTTCTCCCCAAAAACGACTGGCTTTAACTATAAGGTGAGGGTTGTAGAATAAAAAAAAATTACCAGATTCGTTCGTATCTTTCACACCTTGTCCCACAATTTCTGTTGAACATTTCGCGTGTGGTAGTTAGGTTGTGTTTGGATCCATAAACATTGTCTCCCCTGGACAAGACAGATAAACTTTTCACTATCCATACAAATTATTTACAAAAGAAGAAACACACAAACAAGAAAAATGCAAACACAACTGGATGAGTTCGGAGTTCACAACTATACGCACGGAAACCGACGGGGGCGTGGCGTTTCGTATTGTTGTGTTGTCCCGCATATCCTGCATTGTCCTCGATCAGAAACTTTCCGCAGGTTTCCGCATTCAGTGGACGAGAGGCCTTACAGTATGGCCAGTGTAGCCCCACTTTCGTCTTTTTATGGTTGTTATTATGAGGTTCGTACATGATTTTCCCCGCAGACACTTGCTTCGATCAGTAGATCTAGATCGTCATCATCTTCCAGACACTCGTTAATAAATGGCAGACATTTTTAATGCAATTATTTTGCCTAGTGCCACAATCTAATGTGTGTATATACAATTTATATACAAACGTGTGTGAACATTATACACAAATTGTTTATGTTTATGTAAATATCCTAATTTTTGTTCTACCGACAATTTACATTCGTTGTACATCTCTTACTGCAGTTACAAAGTGTAGCACGGAGTGAATACCTCGGTGTAAATAGTAACAGCAGTCTTGAATTTTGTAAAACCATGCTAGGCAGTTAAAATTGTTGCATACAATTTATTGTTAGGCCTATATGTAACTTAGCGTAAGTTATACGTAGTACGTTATGTACAGTATACCTGTATACAGATATGGTGAAGAAGATATAATTGCCACTGCTCAGATTGCAACAAATTCTACATAGGCCAGACAGGACGTAGCTTCAAACAAATATACATTGAACACACAAAGGCACTACACTCCACTACCGAATCCACCTTTGCAAACCACCTCATTAAAGCAAACCACACATACAAAAACATCGACAATAACATGGATATTCTACACGTACACACAAAAGGCCGAAAACTAGACACTCTTGAACAATTGGAAATATACAAACACAGGAAAATACATAAAAACGACATCCTAAATGAACAGACACAATTCAAATCACACGTATTATTCGAACATATCATACCCCACACATACAACATCGATCCTTCAAAAGTCGATACCGTCGCCAAGAACAAGACGGACAGTGCTACCAGCGGCAGCCTCTGAAGAAGCTTTTTAAAAGCGAAAACTGGTTCAGGCTATAAGGTAAAACTTTTACGCTTTTACCCATAAAAAACTTTGTGTTCTGAGTCGGTAGTGATTTAATTATATTTAGTTAATAAATACTTGTTAAAACAATTGGTTTTAACCATTTAGAGTTTTTTTTTAATCACAGGAATTCACTGAATGACCATTTGCACGTTTTGATAAAAGAGAATTTTTAGTAACATTGTTCAAATCAGTTACCTCACACATTTCATGTCTTAGGTTCAGAGTAGCTGGGGCTGATAGGCTATCCTAACTTCTGAAAGATCGTATATTGTTTTTTAAAATAATTTTTAATTTTAAAAACAAACATTATTTGTGTTGCCACTGTAACTTGCAATTAAGATTCGGACAACAAATGTAAGGTTTGAAGAAGATGAAGATTAACAAGTTAAAAAAAATGTACGTTATTATGCCTCGTGCAATTTTCTCCGAAGTTAAATTCCATGCTTTTATATATGAAAAAAAATAAATCGTCATTATTTTGAAGTAGTCCTGAAAAATTTGGCGCGTCTAGACATGGGCAGTCCGTGGGGACCCATTTGCGTTGCCTCCCTGTGCGGTACATACGGTCGCGGCAGTTCTAATATTGTATGGTAGGAAAGTTACGTTGTCCGAGTTTGTTTTCTGTACAGTATTTGTATTATTTTTGTAGCACTGTACTTGTAATAACTTTATCGTAACTAAGGTAACAGTAACGTCACTGGTATTATATAGTCACTGCAAACGGTATGGTTTGTTCTGTAATAAAAGTTGTTCAGTCGTTAACTCTTAATATGGAACATTTTTATCGTGAACAGTTAACAACTACACTGTCCTAGCCTCCAAGCAAAATTTGTTAGTTTTTCAAGCTATATACTTTCATAAAGATAATACAATATCACGTGTGCGCCTCTTGAACAGATAATTGTGACATAAGAATTTGTAATCTGACTCTCAGTGTTCAAATTAGCATTCTCAGAAACAAAATCGTGCAATGTGTCATTCGGTGATACGTGTTTTGTTAAGGTAATCTGTTGTGTCGCAGTGAGTCCTTTTGATCATGTGTATGTTTTAATTTTGTGTACAATGATATATATATATATATATATATATTGTACATTTAATATTTATACATAAATTTACCTCAAGATGTTATTTTTCTATTTGGAACATGTTTCGGGTACTATCTTGTTCCCATCCTCAGCCTTCCTCCAGGAACAAAACATATTGAGGTAAATTTATGTATAAATATTAAATGTATTATATACATCAAGAAACGGACTGTAGCAGAAAGTGATTGAAATATATATATTGTTAGATCAGTTATTATCTCTATAGTTACTTTTGTTTTATAGTATTATAATAAGTCTTAAATCTTAATCTTACCCTTCATCAAGGTAACTATATCCTGTAGGCTCAGGTTGTTGGTGCCAAATTATGTTAAATTAATTATTTTCTAACTATGTGAATTAAAAAATTTGAACTCTTTTATTCTGTCTTGTCTTAATTTCAGTAAATTTTATTATTCTTTTCTCTTTAACATATATTGAAATTCACGAACATACAATGGCCTTCTCTTCAGTTAGTAGCTCCTTTAGGTTCGATAACATGAAAACTCTTTCTCAGGGTTAATAAAAAATTAATTAAAGTCTATGTACAGTTAAACTCATACATATGAAATAAAATATAATAATTATAAATCTGTTTTAGTAAAGTAATGTTGTATATGTGTGTTGAGTTAGGGGTTCTTTGGATCATACAATAGAAACAACCTTAATAGGAACAACTAACAAGAAAAATTTACAATGAACAAATAAAATTAATAATCATAATGTTTATAGTGTTTTTGTTATTTCATTTCACTGTTCTTGTGCTTTGAATTGAACAATGTTTGATCAAAGGTATATTTTAACAGGAAGGAACAATCTCACCAAATTTGTAGTTTAGTCTACAGATTAATTCTTGATATTTATCTCCTGGCCTTCAGTTTTCCTTGTATTATATTAAACCATTATGATTCTTATTATTTTTTAAGCCTTTCTTCATTAATTCATTGTGTACATTAATTTTTTTTGTAGAAAATGTCCAGCTTCAAATTAATGTGTTCTGACCTATTTCAAATATATTTCAACAATACCCTTTCTTTTAAAAAACTCCCGATTCAATTAGTAATGCTCTTGACTATGACATGTTTATGGGTCACAGGCTTGTTTTTATATTTTTTAATTAACATGATTCAGTTGAATCTTGTTTTTTATTAGTCACTGATGTATATAATTAGTTTCTAGTGCACTATTCCACTATTTTTAATTATTGTACACTTTGTTTGATCTTACTATATTATCTATATAGTTGTTTTATATAAATTATAAAAAATATGTTTATTCACTGCTTATTTATAACCAGGTCTATTTCCTATTCACTTTCACTATACACTGTTTATTAACGTCAATCACCGTTATTTTCACTTTCTTACGTTATTAAACTACCTAACGTTTGTGATTATTGTTTAATATTATGTTAATTGTAATATTTAAATCACTTTCAGTTCGTAGTGCGATTAAACCAAACTACTGATTGAGGTTCGCAGACCTCCCTATAGTTTAATAGGCTTATGCAATAACAAATGTTTTTTTACTTACTTCCTAATTTGTTAACATTTATACACTATATTTTTATTTATTACAACTAATTACATATTTATTATCATTCGATCTTCCCTCCTGGGTGTAATAGTCATCGTCATGTCATTGTCTTGTCATTGTCGTTAAACTATTTAATGAATAAGTTTTCATTTCCAATTTCCATTGTATTTGTTTATTATGATAATTCCCTTTTGTTTTTTATTAGCCTATCTTTTACTCCTTGACATTATTAATTATCTTTAAATAGTTACATTTTATGTTCATTTCTTTATTTGTTAAATTGATTTTATACTTCTTGGTATTTCATTTATAAGAAAGATTGCGTTTAGGCATAATTCACAACGAATTTTGATGATTACATTATATATTTACTCAGGGCATAATATTGTTATGTTACAATATGCGCGCGCGCGCGCGCGCACACACACACACACACACACACACACACACACACACACACACACACAGGTATATACAAAATTGATAAGTGCAATAAATAGTTACATAGGACAAACAAAAAAACAAACTAAAGAAACGTTATTTTGAACATCTAAACGCTTACAAAAACCCAGAAATATATAAATCCAATTTGACCACACATACAATAAACAGAGGACATGAATTCCCAGACATAACCAACATGACACTAATAAAACACATACCACAAAAAGGCACCATAATGAACATATGGGAAAATTTACAAATATACAAACACAAAACAAAGTAATACCTGAACAAATACAAATCAATACACAACATGACACAATTTTCAAAGCACTCAACATCGAAAATACTCAAAAAGATAAAATATACACCGCAATCACACACAATAATACCAGTATAAAATACCAAAATCCAATAGGAAACCATAACAACAACCAACCAAAACACAAATATTCCACAAGATTCAAAATTAGGAAGGCTGAGGATGGGAACAATAAGAGTCCCGAAACATATATGTATAATAATATAGGCTATATACATAGTGAAGCTTCATTTATACGTTTTTCAAGGGACTTCAAAAAAAAAAGCATAAGTGCGAAAAACGTAGAAGTGAAATAGAACACAAATAGTATAATTAAATGGTGCGATCTGAACAGAAATTATGAATAATTTACAACTTATAAAACACAACATATATAGGGAGAAAAACTACACAGATATAATTAATCGTTTCCCCCTCAAAATCCGTTATCTTCCCCTGTTTTTTTTTCTTTTCCGCGGTTACAGAATAAACTATATCTTCAAATTAATAACTACGTCATAATTTCGTCGGATACATGACACTAGGGAACGTGGATATAAGTTTCGTCAAATACGCGTCATGCGCGTTACAAAGCGTTAATTGTCTCTACCTCATTAACAAGTCACTAAAATACACGCGGGTCTGCGTTTGGTCTTTGTCATCATCATCAGCTTCTTCTTCGTCCATTTCCTGTTGAATGCTATCGCAATCTCCGATATGGTCATGGCTTCCGTAGTAACAACGTTATCGTCAATGTTGCCGTAGTCGTCAAACCACGCAAGACCTTCTAATTTGCCCCATTCCTCATCATCAACGGGAACATCACAACTAGCTTCATTATTACAGGCTTCGCTATTCCCGAATCCGTCTTTGTGAAAGCAGTTGCGGACAGTGAGTTACGATACTCTGTGTCATGTGGCTGCGATGTAATGCATTGTCTGTTAGAAGAAACCAAAGGAAAGTGCAAAAATAGAATTTTGATAGGCCTATACTGTAATTTCTTTAGGTAGACCTACGCCTATAACTTACATGAGGATTACCGCAATTCTAAAAAATCACAGTAGAAAATGTAGGGCCATCCTAAAAGAATACCGGAATTTAAAAAAACCTCTTTCCTCTCCTGGTGTAAAAACGTTTATAATCTTTCTTGATGTACTGATACTTTTTTCATTTCAATCTATTCATTATTTATGAAACAGTACGTATTTGAAATATCAGCAGAACGTCGCTTAAAATCATACGGTACAGTATTCCTTTCCCTAGTTACAATTTTTAAAATTCACGAAAAAATCTTACCTGCAAAATTTGAATTTTCATTTCATCCTTCATTCCAGTTTCTACACAGTGGGTTGCATGCTATACCAGTATCTTGCGCTAACGCAATTTAAAATTGCAGATTATTCCCAGCTCCAGCGGTTGCAGTTTGCTTGTACAATTTGCAGGAAAAATTCCACTCTCTCGTTCTTTAGATGTAACGTATCAGAAGGATGTGCCGTGCATCTGTCCATAAACCAAAGGATTTTTCGATCTTTTACGCTCATTTTTGCATGGACGCCTCACAGCCAGACTTCAGACACTTTTGTCGTGATCCACGACTTATTGTTCTTAGTGTATTTCGAAGAGAGCGTTTTTAAAACACCACGGCCTCGCAAATTTCCCGACAGTTAGAGGAAGCAGTTTTTCACTTCCGTCACTGTTTACGCATAACAGTACTGTCAGGCGTTGTTTACTCCGCTTTTCGCCATGACATGTATCTCCTTTGAATGCCAATGTACGATCAGGATGTAAATTAAAAAAGAAGGCCTGTTTAAACACATTTTGGGAGCATACTGAGACGTTAGTTTTTTAAACGAGTTTCTCTCCAATCACCCACTGTATTAACGTCTACACTGTTACTCTCACCGCACACGCTTTTGCTGCTGAATCCATGCCTTATCTTACATTTATGTAGGGAGCCCGTCGACTCATGAAAATCTTCGACGTCGAACCTGGCTGCCAGTTCATTTGTTTTTCGCAAACCACTGGGCCGCTGATAGGAATTCTTCCGCTCTGTGCTGCTGGAGTCATTGTAATGCAGTTTTCCAAGCGTTAAAAATTTTCTCCTTAAATACGTTTTCGCTTATGACTAAGAACACCAAACACTCGAAAACTTACTTCAATTTCGGTTGTTTTAGCCACAAGTGAATTTAACGTCGACGGAGTAATTCCCAACTCTTTAGCGATGTCCACTCGTTTCTTATTCCCGCTTTCCTTCACTACTTTCAAAATGTTTTAATTTATCCGCGATCGTAACGCACTTCCTCTTCCTTCCACTCATTTTACACTCACGATGTTATTTTTAATAGAAACAGTAGACCTAACGAACTATTGTCGACGAAGCGATGGAGCTTTACAAGCAGTGAGCAAATACCTTACGTTTCTAGGACTCTATAAGGTACCTCTAATGTTACTCAGCAACTGCTAACTCAACCGAACGGCACTAATTGACGATTCCCTAAAAATAATCCAAAATATTTGCGTTCACACATTCATTTTGTGATACAGCGACGTACATCAGAATAAATATGTAAATGAAGTTTCAGAACTTAACGTATTAAAGAATAAACGTGTTCAGAATAAAGAGTTTATTTCAGAATAAACGTATAAATGAAGTTTCGAATCTCCAGGGACTTAAGAATTTGATCGTATAAGTGTAAAATATCGGTATGGAGAACCATACATCATTTCCATGTTCTAAGATTTATATTTAAAATCATATGCGAAATGAAATATTTCCATAGAAACTACTTCTTTCTACGTATTGGTTCAGCCTTAAACCACAGTACTGTGGTCACTAACGTATACCACCTCACGTTTTCGCACTCGATTTTCAATGAGATGGAAGTCGATGGCACTGCCGAAAAGTCTGGTTTTGCAGAAAACATTGGACTACGGCTAAACAGCCCGGGAAGGAATTTTAACAAAGAACTACTTCTTTGTTGCCGATAACGTAGTACACATAAAAAAGTCTCCCCTCCCCCTTCAATTATAATTTTCATTTATAGAAAATTACCCGCACCCCGTTATCCTAACCTCTTCATTTATAGATATTTCATCTACGTTTCTACAGTGGATTATTATGAGCTTCTTATCAAGATACTTTATTTATCAAAATTAAGTACTTTACTCTTGTTAAAACATAAAACGTTGCAGGTAAACTACCCCTTTCTCTAAACCGATCTTCACCAAAATCAATAGACCTTCAGTCCTCTACAGTGCAGGGATGTACATGTAAAAAAACATTTGATTCTGTTGAATGTGCGGCAGTTATCGTTCGTCATGAAAACATTTCTCTTGTTACAACATAACATGTTTCAGGTAAACTACCCCTTTCCCTTTACCGATCTTCACCAAAATCAACAGGACTTGAGTTCTCTACAATTTAGGAACGTATGCAAAAAATTATTTGATTTCCTTTGAATTTACGGCAGTTATCGGTAGAAAAAATTACCCTTGTTAAAACATAAAAGTTGCAGGTAAACTACCCCTTTCTCTAAA
Source organism: Magicicada septendecula (assembly GCA_034769895.1). Classification (NCBI taxonomy): domain Eukaryota; kingdom Metazoa; phylum Arthropoda; class Insecta; order Hemiptera; family Cicadidae; genus Magicicada; species Magicicada septendecula. Next base: position 199,906,688 of record CM068368.1, on the reverse strand, counting down.
CCGATCTTCACCAAAATCAATAGACCTTTAGTCCTCTACAATTCAGAGCTGTATGCAAAACATTATTTGATTCTGTTTGAGTTTGCGGCTCTTATCGTTTGCCATAGTAAATACCCTTGTTAAAATATAAAACGTTGCAGGTAAACTACCCCTTTCCCTTAACCGATCTTCAACAAAATCAACAGACCTTGGTTCTGTATAACTCAAAAAGTATGCAAAAGAGTAGTTGATTCGGTTTGAATTTACGGCAGTTATCGTTCGTCATAGAAAAAAGTACCCTTGTTTAAACATAAAATGTTGCAGGTAAACTACCCTATTCCCTTAACCGATCTACACCAAAACCAGCAGGTCTTGAGAACTCTACAATTCAGGGCTGTATGCAAAACATTATTTGATTGTTTGAATTTGCGGCTGTTATCGTTTGCCATAGAAAAAAATTACCCTTGATAAGAAAAACGTTGCAGGTAAACTACCCTTTCTGTTAACCGATCTTCACCAAAAACAATAGGTCTTGAGTACTCTACAAATCAGAGGTGTATGCAAAAAACTATTTGATTTTGTTTGAATTTGCGACTCTTATCATTTGCCAAAGAAAATACCCTTTTAAAACATAAAACGTTGCGAGTAAACTACCCCTTTCCCTTAACCGATCTTCACCAAAACAATAGGTCCTGAGAACTCTACAATTCTTGGCTGTATGCAAACAATTATTTGATTCTGTTTAAATTTGCGGCTTTTATCGTTTGCCATAGAAAATACCCTTGTTAAAATATAAAATGTTGCAGGTAAACTACCCCTTTCCCTTAACCGATCTTCACCAAAAACAATAGGTCTTGAGAACTCTATAATTCAGGGCTGTATGCAAAGAGTAGTTGATTCTGTTTGAATTTGCGGCTGTTATCGTTTGCCATAGAAAAATATCGGTATGGAGAACCATACATGACTTCCATGTTCTAAGATTTATATTGTAACGTGTAAAAAGGGTTACTCATATATTTTACAGCCTCACGTTGTTGGCGTCAATTTGTTACATTCACTACTCTCTATGGTCTTTATTTATGTGTATACTTTGTTAATATTTGGTTAAGGATGAGTATCTGTTCAGGGGAATGTTTGTTGAGCGGCAATTTGTAATCACCGGTTGCAAATAAAATTATTTATAAAATATCAATTATAAATTTTTATAAAAAAATTTATATTAAATGGTTTCTTTACCAGCTGTAATTAAATTTCTTTTAATCTGTTCTTTCAGCAATGATTGTGATAACTTATGCTCATCAAAACAGATTTGAAAAAATCTGCCATGACTTTCAAATGAGGAGTGTTGCCAACTTAATCTAATTACTGAAGTCAATTCACAGTACCAGATATCTTGTTTAGTATATCATACCCATGTTGTATTCATGAAATAAAGAGACGAATAAACCTTTATTCTGTATCTATTAAACTCAAATCCTTTATTTATTCTTTAAATTGTTTTAAAAGTCAAATATAATTCTTAACAAAATTTGGCCAGCTGTATTTTAATATGCTCAGAGTGGCAGCAGTAGCAATAGTAACTCTTATACCTCAGGGCATAAACATTTCATATATTATATTTAATGAATAAAATACAAATCTAATGTGTTAAGTTAGGTCCTTTTGACTACGATATAAACAACAGTTTTTATAGGGAAAGTACCAAAATACATGTGATTATAAATAGTTACAATGTGCCTTAACAGGATTATATAAATACTGTAACAAAGTTCAGTGTTTAGGTTATGTTAGTAAAATGTTTTTTAGACTTAATTCGCTTTAGATTATAGTAACACTATACATAAATGGTTTTTTATGCTTATGGTAATACTATTCATTAATATTGTTCTCAGTTAAAGTTCTTTATGAAAAGTGTAATCAATGTATTTGAAACCTATAGTCTAGGTTTAACAGGGAATGGTTCATATTAATTTTATATCAAAAATACTTCTCTTCCTGTGTCAATTGATTCAATTTCTTCAGAGATATACTGGTTTAAATCTTTAGAGTCCTGTAGCACTTCCTTTTTCTATTTTAGTCTTGTTGAGGATGATTATTTAATTGTTTTGTTTAGATGCACTGATATAAAATGTCTCATAATTTACTTTTGTCACTATGTGGTGTTTAATTCAACCTTTCTTCATTCAGATCCAATCATACAATTTTTCTCATTTATTATAACATATTAGTTGCTAAGGCCTATATCAGCTATCTTATTGGTTTCCAATGTAACATTTTTATGTCACCCTGGTGACATCATAGTAATAACATAAACAAACTTTTACTATTTTATGTCATTTTCTTTAAAATGATATACCTTTTTTATAAGAGCTTTAATCTTCACTTTATTGGTTTCTTTGATCTTCTGATGAAACACTGATAATTTTGACACCACTTTTGACTATCTTCTGTTCTATATTTCTTGAGTTAGTAATTTACACTTTTTATTCTATTTGTTCCAAACTTATTTATTATTATTTCTTTTTGTACTTTTCACTTTCTTAAATTTATTTTACACATTTAGTAATCCTTTAACATAACCTGACATTGTTTCATGATTATTTTAATAGAAATTCTTATTCATATAACTTAACAGTCTAAGCTCAATATGCCTAGTTTTACAAAAATCTATTACTATTATTTTGGTACTTTCTTGTTAAGAAAAACATTAGTGTTATTAACACTATCATATATAATATTAATTAATGTGACCCAAACTAATCATTAATAACTATTAGTAATATATTATAGTTCCCCTTAACTGACTGTATTTATAAATTTACAGTCTGCACAAATAAAACAAAATTCCATAAGTAAGTGCATTAACATTGTCCTTCTTACTTATCATCATTGACATCATTTTAACGATAATAAACACAACTATCACAGTCTTCGTTAACGTACATTAATCAATTAAAATAAACCATATTCAATCAAGTCTTTCATTACTTTTTTCTTAAAAATCTTATGCTTCTTGGTACTTTTTTATTAATATAATCAAAGTATATTTATGTTACAAGGGCATGGTAAAAGTGTCATGTAACATAATACCCCCCTCCCCAGAAAACAGGTTATTTTAGTAATAAATAGATTGCTCAAATAAGCTGATTGACTTCACAATTACTTTTCTCAGGCGACGGCGTGATCCCAGTTTCAGAGAGTATAAACCCAAGAAATTGTAATTCCTAAGTTATGAATTTAGATTTATTTAATTTCAGTGTAATATTATTTTGTTGGAGTTTCCTGAGCACAATTTCGAATCGATCACAGTGTTCATTCCATGTTTTAGAGGTGATAAGAATATCATCTACATATACTGTTGCCAACTCTAACGCTTCTTTTCCTAATATCTGATCCATATATATGGATCAATAATATGGATAAAAATGGCGACAGAATTAACCAACCCGAAAGGTAAGCGTTTAAATTGGTAGTTTCTTCCCTCGAAGATGAAGGCAACATACTGGCGACTGTCCGGGTGTAACTCTATTTGCCAGTATCCGCAAACAGCATCCCAACTACTCATAAACTTACAACCATGGGATTTCTTCATAGTTTCTTCTATCTCTATTGGAGATGTGCGATCAGTAATTATAATTTTATTTATTTTCCGCGCATCAAGACACAACCGTACTTGACCATCTTTTTTAGGAATCGCCACAATGGGACTGGTATATAGGGAACTACTTCGTTCTATAATATCTTCTTGAATCATCCTTGCTATTTCTTTTCTAACTGCTTCTTTTAACGATTGACCAATAGGATACGATTTCTTATTGAAATTAACAGAGTCATGAAATTTTAATCGGCATATGAAATTCTTTGCCTTTCCAGGAGAATCGGAAAATACATTACGATAAATTTTATATATTTCTATTAATTTTTTCTTCTGTTCCACACTGATTGCCTCGGTATACCCCTTTCCTTGAAACGACAATATTTCCTGCATTTTTTCCTGCCATAATGCTGATTCTGTTACGACCTCTTTATCTCCTATGGGTGTCCTTATTATTTCCCTAACGTGGTATGAGTTTCTGTACTGAGGGGCTATTGCGCTTCCTATTATCTCAGCAGTCCATTCATAACCTTCTGTGCTCAGTGTCATTTTTCCACTGGCTAAATGAATAATCGCATAGTGACGCCTTAGCGTATCACAACCTATCAACACCTTAAAAGGTAACCCTTGGGCCACCAGAAACACCATAGGAATTCCTGCTCCCATACTCGTAACATTCAGACTTACTTGCTGTTTTATTGTCTTGTTTTGTTTGCCAGTCGCTCCTATAATAGCAATATTATTAATAGGCAATGTGGATATTTTTTCCGTACTCAACTCCTGTATTCTGTTCAGCTCTAATCTATCTATTAAAGAAATGTTCGCTCCTGTATCAATCATAACTTCAGTTAACACCCCATGTAATTCTACCTTGATGTATACTATGTCCTCATTCGGTTTATCTTCTTCCATGGTAATCTCTTCCAACAAATCTCTCTGTATATTTTTTAAATAAAAGTTTCTTATCACGGTTATTGGTTCGTTATTATTATTATTAGGGTTTATATCTCTCCTCAGCCCTGGGTCCGCTCGCAGTGATGGGCCGTCCAATGTTCTCACTGCGGCCTCTCGTTTTCCCTATTTACATCACTGTTGATTGGTTGAACTTGTTCGTTGGTGTTTTGGTTTCCAGAGGGTGTCTCCCTTCTTCTATCCCAGCTTCTGGATCTCTGATAGACTTCTCCGTTATCATTCCATTGTCTCCTATTGTCATTATCTCTTCCATATCGTCTGTCATAATTTCTGTCATTGTTAAAATTCTGACGTCTTCCTTGAAATCGCCTGTTATTCGGATTTCTATTATATCCATCCGTCCGTACTTGGTTTATTGGCTGTCGATTGTCGTGTGGTTGTTCCTTATTCCTATCATTCCAATCCTCAGTTCTTCTTCGACTCCTGTAATAATAATTTTCTCTCTCAAAACCTTCTAAGAGAGACTCCATCTCTCCAATAGTTTTTATCTGTCCACACCGACGAGCCCGTACAATGTCTTCTCCAAAATGATATGACAATTTGGCTATGAGACACTCCTCAGGGATTTTTGGTTGTAAATGTGGATCCACCCAGACTTCACCCAGAAAATAACCAGTCATTGTCTGTCCTCTTCCAGCATCATATCTGCCAGTGCTCAAATTGTCCCTAACTATATTTTGGATGGACTCAGACCAATACTTTATTTTAAAAATTTGTTTAAATTCATTATAATTGGTAATTTCATTTCTTACTGCCTTCCACCAGTTATCATTAATATTTTTAAAACTATCATCAAGAAGATTCTTTATTATTTGGCAACGACTTTCTTTGGTCTTACTTAAGCCTTCTTCTAGCCTTTCCAGAAATTCTAGAGGGTTCTGACGATATTCTTTAAAATTTATCACTTCTTTATTTTCTCCGATTAGTGTAGGTATATAGTTTATTGGTCTAAGTTTTAGAACCTCTATCTCTTCCTTAAGGTTGTTTATATCCTTCTGTTGAATTTCCTCTATTTTCTCCCTGTTGTTGGTAACTTGATTTTGTACCTGTATTATCTTGGTTTCTGCCTGATTGGATTTTCCCCTACTTTATTTTGTAGTATCTCTAATTGCTCCTGGGTATCTTTGTGAAGTATAAAAATACTAGTTCTACTGTTATCTTCCACTTCAATTATTTTGTTTATCAACTCTTCGCGCAATTGACTTAAATTTTCCTCGGTTTTCTCAACCTTTTGGTTGGTTTCTGTAATCCTATTCCTTATTTCTTCTTTATACTCTTCTAACTGCTGTTTCAATTCCTCTTTATTCTTCTCATTCTCTTCCTTCAACAGTCCTTTTAACTCTTCGTTACTTCGTCTAATATCCTCCTTCAACTGTTGTTGTAATGTTTCATTACTACTTTCAATTTTTTTATTTAATTCCTCATGATCTTCCCTCATTTGTTTCTTTAATTCCTCATTATTTTGTTTCAATAATGTTTCAATATCTTCCTTAATTTGTTTCTTTAATGTTTCACTGTTACTGTCCATTTTTTCATTTATTTGTTTCAATAATGTTTCGCTGGCTGTATTATTCTTTTCGTTTGTTTATTTATTATTTTCTTCTATTCTTCCGAATTGCTCCATCATAATCCTCATCATTTCCTGTAAATTATCATCCATTGTTTGGGTTGGTTTCTTTGGTTGGTCCCCTTGTGCATCCCTTACTATTACTTCCATTTCTTGAGTCACTGTTACTGGGGTATCCCTCACCATTACTTCCACTTCTTCAACTGTTGTTACTTCCTTGTCTTCTGTATTTAACTCTATTTCTTCTCCCTCCATCCGTTTCCGTGACGTTGCTCTTCTCCTTGACATATCCGTTGTTTAACCGTAGCCGACACTAGAGTAGTAATCACTGTAAAACTCACAATAAGAATTCAAAGTTATTCTATCTCTAGCCTCACTAGTTGGGCTCCAATTTGTTACAAATCGAACACATCTACGGGTTATTTAGCCTCACTGTTGGTTGCGCCAATTTGTAACGTGTAAAAAGGGTTACTCGTATATTTTACAGCCTCACGTTGTTGGCGTCAATTTGTTACATTCACTACTCTCTATGGTCTTTATTTATGTGTATACTTTGTTAATATTTGGTTAAGGATGAGTATCTGTTCAGGGGAATGTTTGTTGAGCGCCAATTTGCAATCACCGGTTGCAAATAAAATTATTTATAAAATATCAATTATAAATTTTTATAAAACAATTTATATTAAATGGTTTCTTTACCAGCTGTAATTAAATCTCTTTTAATCTGTTCTTTCAGCAATGATTGTGATAACTTATGCTCATCAAAACAGATTTGAAAAAATCTGCCATGACTTTCAAATGAGGAGTGTTGCCAACTTAATCTAATTACTGAAGTCAATTCACAGTACCAGATATCTTGTTTAGTATATCATACCCATGTTGTATTCATGAAATAAAGAGACGAATAAACCTTTATTCTGTATCTATTAAACTCAAATCCTTTATTTATTCTTTAAATTGTTTTAAAAGTCAAATATAATTCTTAACAAAATTTGGCCAGCTGTATTTTAATATGCTCAGAGTGGCAGCAGTAGCAATAGTAACTCTTATACCTCAGGGCATAAACATTTCATATATTATATTTAATGAATAAAACACAAATCTAATGTGTTAAGTTAGGTCCTTTTGACTACGATATAAACAACAGTTTTTATAGGAAAAGTACCAAAATACATGTGATTATAAATAGTTACAATGTGCCTTAACAGGATTATATAAATACTGTAACAAAGTTCAGTGTTTAGGTTATGTTAGTAAAATGTTTTTTAGACTTAATTCGCTTTAGATTATAGTAACACTATACATAAATGGTTTTTTATGCTTATGGTAATACTATTCATTAATATTGTTCTCAGTTAAAGTTCTTTATGAAAAGTGTAATCAATGTATTTGAAACCTATAGTCTAGGTTTAACAGGGAATGGTTCATATTAATTTTATATCAAAAATACTTCTCTTCCTGTGTCAATTGATTCAATTTCTTCAGAGATATACTGGTTTAAATCTTTAGAGTCCTGTAGCACTTCCTTTTTCTATTTTAGTCTTGTTGAGGATGATTATTTAATTGTTTTATTTAGATGCACTGATATAAAATGTCTCATAATTTACTTTTGTCACTATGTGGTGTTTAATTCAACCTTTCTTCATTCAGATCCAATCATACAATTTTTCTCATTTATTATAACATATTAGTTGCTAAGGCCTATATCAGCTATCTTATTGGTTTCCAATGTAACATTTTTATGTCACCCTGGTGACATCATAGTAATAACATAAACAAACTTTTACTATTTTATGTCATTTTCTTTAAAATGATATACCTTTTTTATAAGAGCTTTAATCTTCACTTTATTGGTTTCTTTGATCTTCTGATGAAACACTGATAATTTTGACACCACTTTTGACTATCTTCTGTTCTATATTTCTTGAGTTAGTAATTTACACTTTTTATTCTATTTGTTCCAAACTTATTTATTATTATTTCTTTTTGTACTTTTCACTTTCTTAAATTTATTTTACACATTTAGTAATCCTTTAACATAACCTGACATTGTTTCATGATTATTTTAATAGAAATTCTTATTCATATAACTTAACAGTCTAAGCTCAATATGCCTAGTTTTACAAAAATCTATTACTATTATTTTGGTACTTTCTTGTTAAGAAAAACATTAGTGTTATAAACACTATCATATATAATATTAATTAATGTGACCCAAGCTAATCACTAATAACTATTAGTAATATATTATAATTCCCCTTAACTGACTGTATTTATAAATTTACAGTCTGCACAAATAAAACAAAATTCCATAAGTAAGTTCATTAACATTGTCCTTCTTACTTATCATCATTGACATCATTTTAACGATAATAAACACAACTATCACAGTCTTCGTTTACATACATTAAACAATTAAAATAAACCATATTCAATCAAGTCTTTCATTACTTTTTTCTTAAAAATCTTATGCTTCTTGGTACTTTTTTATTAATATAATCAAAGTATATTTATGTTACAAGGGCATGGTAAAAGTGTCATGTAACAATATTTAAAATGGTATTCGAAATGAAATATTTCCGTAGAAACTACGTCTTCACTATTAACCACAGTACTGTGGTCACTAACGTATACCACCTCACGTTTTCGCACTCGATTTTCACTGATGATGGCAGTCGATGCCACTGCCGAAAAGTCTGGTTTTGCAGAAAACATTGGACTACGGCTAAACAGCCCGGGAAGCAATTTTAACAAAAAACTACTTCTTTGTTGCCGATAACGTAGTACACATAAAAATTCTTCCCTCCACCTTCAACTATAAATTTTAATACTAGAAAATTACCCCCACCCCGTTCACCTAACCTCTTCATTTATAGATATTTCATCTACGTTTCTACAGTGGATTATTATGAGCTTCTTATCAGGATACTTTATTTATAAAATTAAGTACTTTACTCTTGTTAAATCATAAAATGTTTCAGGTAAACTACCCCTTTCTCTTAACCGATCTTCTCCAAAATCAATAGACCTTCAGTCCTCTAGAATTCAGGGATGCATGCAAAAAAATATTTGATTCTGTTGAATGTGCGGCAGTTATCGTTCGTCATGAAAACATTTCTCTTGTTACAACATAAAATGTTGCAGGTAAACTACCCATTTCCCTTAACCGATCTTCACCAAAATGAACAGACCTTGAGCTCTCTACAACTCAGGAAAGTGTGCAAAAAATTATTAGATTAAACCCTTATTAGATTAGACCCTTGATTAAAAAAAAACCGTTGCTGGTAAACAACCCCTTTCCCTTTACCGATCTTCACCAAAAACAATAGGTATTGAGAACTCTACAATTCAGGGCTGTATGCGAAACATTATTTGATTCTGTTTGAATTTGCGGCTATCGTTTGCCAAAAAAAAAATTTCCCTTGATAAAAAAAAACCGTTGCAGGTAAACTACCCCTTTCCCTCAACCGATCTTCACCAAAAACAATAGGTCGTGAGTACTCTACAAATTACAAATCAGGGATGTATGCAAAAAATTATTTGATTCTGTTTGAATTTGCGGCAGTTATCGTTTGCCATAGAAAAAAATCTACACACACACAGATAGACAGACAGACAGACAGACACACAGACACTTTTCGGAAAACGACTTTTTTTCATGTTTTGAGTGTAGTACAATCAGAATCTGCAATAATCTCGAACACGATTTTTTTTGCCATCACCATACTTCCATTTCCTTAAGGAATATGGAAGTAAAATTACCCTTGATAAAAAACTGTTGCAGGTAAACTATCCCTTTCCCTTAACCTATCTTCACCAAAAAAAAATATCGGTATGGAGAACCATACATGACTTCCATATTCTAAGATTTATATTTAAAATCATTTTCAGCCAAACAGCCAGGCTGTGTCTTACCTGCCTTTTTATTGCTGTATTAAATGAAAAATATTATATTACATTAAAATGAAAAAATTATAATTTTATTGCCTGGCAACAAAATTATTTTATTTTTAACAATTACCATTGTTTCAAAAAGTTTAAATAAATTTTCAAGTACTTTACTCTTGTTAAAACGTAAAAGGTTGCAGGTAAACTACCCCTTCCCCTTAACCGATCTTCACCAAAATCGAAAGTCGTTGAGACCTCTACAATTCAGGGACGTATGCAAAAAATTATTTGATTCTGTTTGAATTTGCGGCTGTTATCGTTTGCCATAGAAAATACCCTTGTTAAAAAAACGTTGCAGGTAAACTACCCCTTTGCCTCAACCGATCTTCACCAAAAACAATAGGTCTTGAGAACTCTACAATTTAGGGCTGTATGCAAATAATCTTTTGATTCTGTTTGAATTTGCGGCTGTTATCGTTTGCCATAGGAAATACCCTTGTTAAAACATAAAACGTTACAGGTAAACTACCCCTTTCCCTTAACCGATCTTCACCAAAATCAACAGATCTTGAGAACTCTACAATTCAGGGCTGTATGCGAAACATTATTTGATTCTGTTTGAATTTGCGGCTGTTATCGTTTGCCATAGGAAATACCCTTGTTAAAACATAAAACGTTACAGGTAAACTACCCCTTTCCCTTAACCGATCTTCACCAAAATCAACAGATCTTGAGAACTCTACAAATCAGGGCTGTATGCGAAACATTATTTGATTCTGTTTGAATTTGCGGCTGTTATCGTTTGCCAAACAAACAAAATTACCCTTGCTAAAAAAAAAACCGTTGCAGGTAAACTACCCCTTTCCCTCAACCGATCTTCACCAAAAACAATAGGTCGCGAGTACTCTGCAAATGAGGGCTGTATGCAAAAAATTATTTGATTCTGTTTGAATTTGCGGCAGTTATCGTTTGGCATAGAAAAAAATCTACAGACAGACAGACAGACACACAGACAGACAGACACACAGACAGACAGACACACACACAGACACTTTTCGGAAAACGACTTTTTTTCATGTTTTGAGTGTAGTAGAATCAGAATCTGCAATAATCTCGAACACGATTTTTTTTGCCATCACCATACTTCCATTCCTTAAGGAATATGGAAGTAAAATAGGTCTTGAGTACTCTACAAATCAGGGCTGTATGGAAAAAATTATTTGATTCTGTTTGAATTTGCGGCTGTTATCGTTTGCGATAGAAAATACTCTTGTTAAAACATAAAACGTTGCAGGTAAACTACCCCTTTCCCTTAACCGATCTTCACCAAAAACAATAGGTATTGAGAACTCTACAATTCAGGGCTGTATGCGAAACATTATTTGATCTGTTTGAATTTGCGGCTGTAATCGTTTGCCAAAAAAAAAATTTCCCTTGATAAAAAAAAACCGTTGCAGGTAAACTACCCCTTTCCCTCAACCGATCTTCACCAAAAACAATAGGTCGTGAGTACTCTACAAATCAGAGCTGTACGCAAAAAATTATTTGATTCTTTTTGAATTTGCGGCTGTTATCGTTTGCCATAGAAAATACTCTTGTTAAAACATAAAACGTTGCAGGTAAACTACCCCTTTCCCTTAACCGATCTTCACCAAAAACAATAGGTATTGAGAACTCTACAATTCTGGGCTGTTTGGAAAAGAGTAGTTGATTCTGTTTGAATTTGCGGCTGTTATCGTTTGCCATAGAAAAAAAATTACCTTTGATAAAAAAAACCGTTGCAGGTAAACTACCCCTTTCCCTCAACCGATCTTCACCAAAAACAATAGGTCGTGAGTACTCTACAAATCAGAGCTGTACGCAAAAAATTATTTGATTCTGTTTGAATTTGCGGCTGTTATCGTTTGCCATAGAAAAAAAATCTACAGACAGACACACACACACACAGACACTTTTCGAAAAATGACTTTTTTCCATGTTTTGAGTGTAGTACAATCAGAATCTACAATAATCTCGAACACGATTTTTTTTGCCATCACCATACTTCCATTTCCGTAAGGAACATGGAAGTAAAAACGAATAAACGAAAAACGTATAACCGAAATAAAATAACACGGAAAGTATAGGAATTTTGCCGGGACCTTGGAGAAAACAGGAGTAAGTGTGAAAAACGTATAAGTGAGAAACGTATAAAAGAAGTTTTACTGTAATAACAATATAAACTATATCATTGTTTTGTTATAAGTTAATACCTAAATGAAATGTAAGTCGCTTAAGTGCTAGGTTTTTCCCAAACAATTTGTTTTTGCCTACCAAATATTTCGGAAAAATGTTTTAGTGTGTTTTTCATATAGGCTACGGAACTAACCATAGAACAATTAGGGACGAAACAAATTTTTTAAATTTTTTATCAATTTGTGGCTATTTTCAGTAGGGACTCCCCTTATTTGATCTATATTTCAGGTTGTATCAATGGTATTTTTCACATTTTATCCGATTAACTCTTTTTTGTTCTCTACCAGTATAAAGAAGTACGTTGTTTTCTGTAACCATACGAACGTCTAACTTGTCCCCATTAACACTACAAGTTTTAGAATATTCTCTTGATCACGCCATTAAAGGTACATAAAGATACATTGTAAGTCATGTGTTGGATTCCACTGTAAAATGTTGTTCTACCTTATGTCACTCTGCATACACACCTGCCAGAAGACGCGTCGGTATTGTTTCCTTCTTGCCTCAAGCCTTCGCCTGTATGCAGGCTGTGTAGTTTATCACTCTGTTTATGCGCAACCGTAATATGTATAAGATTTTCCCCTGAAACGAGCACCGTAATAGGCCTATAGACCAGTGGTTCCCAAAGTGCGGTCCGCGACAATGTTTGAGGGGGTCCGCAGAGACTTTTAAGAAAATGTAGGATATACCGTAATATTCTCCGATTTTTTATGCTCTAAAATCTAAATCTAAATTTAAAAATCGTAAAACAATTAGAAGATTCCAGTTTTTTTTCCAAACTAATGCTAATTTCAAAGTAATGGTAATACAAAGTAATTTAAAACTGCTCACGTACTTAAAGTCAAAGTTAAGAAATAAACTTGATGCCGAGAGTTACTTAGTATTGAAGTTATCAGACATTAAACCCAATGTTCCAGAGCTAATTGTTCAAAAGCAGCTTCATTGTTCACAATAAACTGTGTTTGATATTGTTAATATTATAATTTTGCAAGTTAAGAGAATTTTAATTTTAATACATTTACAGTATAATTAAAATATAAGAGTTTCTATTATATTACAGTTTGTTTTATTTCAGTACTCAGACGGGGTCCGTGAATTTTTAAATTTTTTTGGGAGAGGGTCCGCGGACTGAAAAGTTTAGGAACCATTGCTATAGACGGTTAAATTCGATGGGGTTCTCTGGAGTCATGTTTTACAGTCACTCTACTGCGTGACGTAGTTCTTTCAGAACCTGGTAACATTTTTCTGATGGGTTTCGGCGTATGTGAATTTGTGTAGGTTACATATAGTCAGGCACAAACCCAGAAGAAATACAGCTTTTTAATAACTGACCTGTATTGAATTACTCACAGCACCCTCCTCTCACCGTACATAGACGGTGCTACATTGCTAGAAAACTTTAGTCGGGGGTCATCTTTAATCCGACCCCTGCACGACACCCGGTTTCACCAGATACTGATGGATAACTCTCTTCCGACCCCGGCATTTCTAAGAAGTTATACGCTTTGACTTCTTTCGAAAACAGGAAGGTAAGGTGAGCGATTTCAGAAGAACACATAGAATCACCAGACTGCTTGGTCAAGCAGTGCAATGAAGGAGAGTATGGCACAACTGCATGTCGTAGGCCTAACTGCATCTGTTTGAGAGCTTCCGGGCGAGAAGAACAAACCCTTCATTTTTAAGGCACATACCAGTCGCTAACTTGAGGACGTGTAGGTCGTGATAAGTAGGTCTGCTACAGATAGGCAAATATAGCCGAGTAGACGAAGTGTATGTGAACGTTCCTTTCTATTTGTCGATGGTTCTACCACTGGTCCACAGTTTGGTATGTACCAAAATTAATGACTAGGTAAGAAAATAGATATCAATTGTGTCAAGGAAAGAAAGAATTATACCTTTCTTGTAAGGACTGTTCCAACAAAGTTTTTTTGTGTGCTGTTTGTTAGATTTGTCTGGATTGGCCTGGTTTCTATGATAGTTCACAGACTACACTTGTTTTTCAACTTATTTATCTGCATGACTTTCTTATTGAAACCCCGATTTATAGTGGGCAATTTCATGTATATACGTATTGTACAAAGTAATGTAGGAAGAAGCATTGAACAATTGTAATGTATAATTTTTATGGAAACGGCCATATCCGTTCGCACGAGTCATTTTACTGTAACTAATTACTTGTACCTGTCTAGAACATATATGCAACCAACGTAAGTCGTTACACAACGTGGATACTTGAAATATTAGCCCCAGTATTGATGCAGCAGGCACTTCACTCAGTACTGAAGAACGTGAAGGGTCATTATCCCATGGAAGACACCCTCTGTGTAAAGCAATCTAAAATTTTTTTCGTGTTACTGTTTTCGAAACATTCGAGGAACATGGAGGTGCATTTGTTTTCTGTTTGTTATGTTTGTAGTTGTTTGAAGAAAATAATAATTAAATAATTGAAATTTCGTTGTTAAACTTGTTTATTAAAGCAATATTACGTTAAAAACAAGATAGTACTGTACTGTAATACTTCAAAATATGTAGGAATAGAAAATAAATATCCCATTATTTTTTATCTTACTAGTTGAGATATTTACCGCTTGAACTGTAGAGATCCTCAGTTCTATAGGACGATTTGTCAAGCTTGTAACAAAAGATGGAGATTTCATCATATTGAATGTGCAAAACCATGTGTTAAATGATGTATAAAATTGCTTTTAAACTGTCTGCCAGATGAGAATTTAGCAGAACCTAAACGTTTAGTAAAGAAACCTTAGATTTTTTGACACATCCGTAACTGTAGAATAACCGTACAGTAATTATGACACATATTGTTGTGTACTTATAATATTGTGTAGGGCTACGATATCATGATTTTTGAAACTGAAGGCTAATCTGTAGCGCTATACTGTGGAGGGCATACAAAATTTGTAATGTTTGGCCAGAAAGTGGTTTCCGTGCGGAAAGGTTTTGTATTGGTAACGTGTTTTGCTTCAAACTGCTTTGTGAGAAGATTGCCAGCTGTGGACTGAGTTTGTATTTGTATTCGTCTTTGGATTGATTTGGATAAAACGTATGATAGCGTTCCATGTCAGTCATGCGCCAAGGTGGAGCGGCATATATTACAGCGGTACGTAACTTTTATGAGAGATGTGTCAATGCTGTTAAAGATGGGCATGCGATGTCCTAATACTTTGCAGTAAAAATGTTTAAGGCAGGAGTGTTCCATGTCACCTACTGTATTCAAAATTTATATTAACGCACCGTAGAAAGACGCTGTCCTGAAATGGGAATCTCAATAAATGAGGACTATCTCTGCACACTTCTGTAGCATTGGCTATACGGGACTACAGTTATACTATGCGAAAACTTTATGAAGAGTTAAGGTCTTGCGGCCTCTATATAAATTGCGCCCCAAGCCAAGTTCAGCTGAACTGCTGGTGATTGGATGCGAAGGAGCCAGTATGACATTGGTTTCGCATATTATAAAAATGTGCTTTTTTATGTATCTTGAGATGACATTAACAGAAGACGGCAGAAGTGATGAAGATCTCAGCGGCAAAATAAAATAAGGGTAGTAGTGATAGGGGAGCTGAATTCTATGATTCAGTGTGGGAAATTAGCGCACAAAACCAAAGACGTGGGCCCATTTACTCTACCTTATTAGAAAGGATAGTCACTTATGGCTCTGAAACTCTCGAAGGCTCCATGCAGTGGAAATTAAATGTAAAAAAGGGTTTGAGAGGTGCCCAGATTCCGGTGCGTTGGAATAGAAGATGTTTTGGACCAAATTCTTCTTGACAAGATAAATTTAGACTGCATAAATGCTAAGCGCCTCGTATGGTATGGCCACGCGGATCGTTGGCCACGAAAGTGACTGAACGGGGTTCCACGGAGTCGACGGAAACGGGATAGGAGAACACGCACGATGAGATGGAACAACGGGATGCGAGAGGCGGCAGTAGGAGCACTCTCACACGGATCTCCGCGTTTGTTTCTACAAATTGAAATATCGTAGTTCTAAAATAATAATATTAACAATGTTGATGATAATATCGTTATTATGGTAACATAGTGCACGTGTAATGGTTAAGATGCAAGCTGGCGACGCCCCGAACGTTATCATTTGCACTGTTACTACTTAATGAGATCACAGATCAGTGCACCGTCTTACAATGGAACTGATAACGCCGACAGTCTGCTGTTCTAGTTTCCTATTCTTTCTTTCTTCTTTGTTAAGTCGAAACATTTGTGAATTGAGTTGACTCACAAGGGCAAAGAATCTGAAGTCAGCGTGCGTTATTGCACTTGTGGCGTACAGCGATATTCATAGTTTGTTCGTTAAGAGCTTGATTATTATTTACTGCCAACAGATTTACCTCGAACCCAAAGCAATAACTTACATTCAACCAGTTCACTTTCCTGGTAGAATATCTTTTTTCATCGTACAACATTATTATTTTTTTGTTGGTTTCGTGTTAGTTTTCTAGTTTGATAATTTACAAGTAGGCCTACTGTTATCGGTGAAAACGAGCATATTCACACACGCTCCGACGCATCCGTTGTAACTGGGTTGTAGGCAAAATGTTTGAAATGTTAACAGTTCAGTCGATACTTGTGAGTGCATGTAACAAACAATAGCGCTTGCTAAATGAAATATTATCATTATGTGGGCCTATTTTAACTCTCATTATGCTAGTAATCTTAAGTACGTCAACCCATTCGCACACCAATCAACGATTTATCCAACGATTTATCCCCGAAGTAGTCATGTCCATTTCACTGTATCGATGTACCTTACCCATTTCCCATCAAAGCCAGTCGTTTGTTAACATGATAATGTTTTTAGGCTGGGGGTCATTCCACAAAATGCGTGATACGTCATCGAAAAACGTAACGCTTCTACACTTTCGATTCCCCACAGTCTAGAAATTTGATATGTAAATGCATCAAGACAGAAATAATCGCTGCTGACATTGAGTTTAGCAAACGTTTTAGTGAGAATAAATTTGGTTTTACATGCTCTGTTTGTGATCGTCTGTGGTTTGGAAAGATTTACGTAATCCACCAAACGTAATCCACATTATACGTTTCAAAAGCCTAAAAACATCATGCTTCGATGTTTCGATTTCGTCGAAATTTTTTATTTCTCTTTTTTGTCACTTCGCGTCTTCTCTGGTAACCTTCGTGACTATCAGTCGGCTTCTCGCCTAGTCAGATACCTGTCTATCTTCATTTTATTTTTTAAGTTCTGTAAACGTCATAATGTACATACTATTTAGCCTAGAAAGTGTATCCGTTTAATCAGTAACTCTTTGTCACTGTTAGCATGGTGTTTTCACTGCACAGTCCCTAGATTAGCATGATTCTCATTTTCTGTATATTTCGAAATTGTAAACGGTGTTATGGACGCGCACATGAGTTGGAAAGGGTAGCCAGCCATTTTTCCTATTACAAGTATTCCTCATCTTCTAAAGGCGCTGGACAGTGGTCTTGTTCGTTTTTTACGTTTTTTAGTCTTGTTTAATCGACATATGTAATTTATAATGCAGCGCAATGTATTATTGCTGTGTAGCGGTGTGTGTGTGTGTGTGTGTGAGAGAGAGAGAGAGAGAGAGTACACAGCGGGTCTTCAAAATTTACATTATAGCCTGTAAATTGGGATTTTGTACGTTCTATCGTATTTGGACTTTCATACGCTGCCTACGACTCATCCGTGAAGTATAAACTTGGCATTGTTTCACCGTGGAGGTTAAGGGTGACTAATCACTTTCACTGTTTTAGATGATAGTTAAATTTGTTAATTTAGCCAGAAGATATTTGATAATGATCATTTTACACGTCACAGAAAGAAGATTGCGTTTCATATTTTACGTGAAATGGTATTGTTGTTCTGTGTAACGTGAAACACATGGTCAGTTGTTTCTGCATTTTGGCTCGGCATTCAGACAATAAACGTAGTTGCCACTGAACAGTAATTTGACGTTTTGAACCCTCTCAAATTTTAGACAGGCCTTGAGAGATCCTTCAAAAATTTTATTTTGAAACCAAAATATTGTTCATGCCACCAAGTGTGATAAAGCTTGTCTAGTAGTTAATAACGTTCCGCGATACTGGCGGCTGGTTGAGACTGCTGTACAGAAACGAATTCTCGAGAAGACAGGTTTTTTTCACGCATTTTGTAATTTCGTTGATGCATTTGTCATTCCATTTTACACACACACAATAGACTGGATCAAATTATTCCTTAAAAAGGATGCGTGAGTAATTTTGGAGAGTTTCCGGATAACCTTTCAAGTTAGTTTCGAAAAAAATTAACTCATTCCTATTCATGATTTAGTAATTGCAATTGCACTCTACTTAGAATTAATGACTAATGAAAACCTGCTTGGAATGGAAGAAAGTAATATGCCAAGGCAAAGGTAAATTCACAGCCTAACGAAGAAGTGGAAATGGATGCACGTTTGATTTCAAAAACTATGACACAGGTTAAAGAGAGAGATTGCAAAGTATTAAAACCAAGAAAGAATACAATACAAATGGTGATCAGGGTTTTACAAGGAGGCAGAGAAACAGGAAAAATGTCCAATGTCCAGTGCTATAGATTTTTGTACAAAGGAAAGTAATACGCATGGAAAGACATTGATCCTTACACAATTGTTTTAACATAAGTTGTGCTACCAACAGCGTTATCATTACCGTAATTATCAATGAGTCAAAGCTTAGTTATTTTTCAGCGATTATATAGTAACTGTTATTTAATGAACGAATTGTGAACGAGCCATTTCACTTATGAAATAAATCTTACAAAATTCTTAAGGTACTTGCACTCATGAGTGTAATGGTATTGCATTTAATGGCGTTTTATTAATATTTATATTTTGTTAATAATTAACAATGACAGTATTCAAGCGCCCAAATTTTAAATGGATAAAGATTTTTGCCTTGTGTACACTTGTTAGTTCCAGGAACAGAGCCATATAAGTTTCTTATTAAATGACTGGACTTTCTCTTACATTCGCCAGTAAAAAAAAACTTTCTCTTTTTTTGGGTCCAGTACGAAAGGTTCGGGACTCGCTTTGTAAATCGAGCGCGAGTCTTCTTGCATTTCAGTGTAGCAATTGGTGGGAAACGGCCATATTTAGCAATGATTATTTAAACGCTACATCCTTTTTGTGGTTCCTTTAAGAAAATCTTCCATGGTTTTACCTACCACTATGTGGCTCATCTATCCGCATTTTCTACGGATGTGGTTTTTCCACTTTTTCACATACATTCTCTTAAGCATTTCACCATTATCACTCTCATTAAGCCTTCACGGAAACTCTTCTTCAACGTGATGTCGTAGAAACTTCTAATCGTTCTTTGTCTGTAATTAATCGTGCATTGATCAGTGATTCAGGGACACAAAAGACTTTACAAAACTTTTTCTTGTTTTGAGTGCAACGCTCCTTGAGGTTAGGCGGCCTTTTTTTCATCAGTTGTTTGTCCTGTGCTATCCTGTTTTAGTACTGTTAATTAAACAATGAACAATTGAGAGCTGCCAAATCGCTTGAATATCTAGTCGGTATATTCAGATGGCATATCCAGCCAACCTTTCTGGCGAATATTCATTTCACTTATATGGTTTCCAGATACATCACTCCTGAATTTTCCGTCCATTTTTGTGTGAAATTTATTTCCTATAAAAAGCAGATATGGAAAGATGTTCCACATCATTAAAACTTTCAACCAAAAGAGTTATATCACCTGTAAATCTGAATGCAATGATTGTTTCTCATTTAATTTTTCTCCCTAAAATTTAATTTTACTTGCAAAAAAAGTGATAGCTGCTTATGTATGCTGCCTTATCCGTCCGCGCCTACACTCAAGAGACACCTGTTCAATCTTTGTCTTCATATATAATGTTACAACACGTGTAGTCACTTGAGATGTCTTAAATTTCTTTAAAACGTGTATTCTAAATGAAAATGACATTTTTAAGCAAGCGCACGTTTTCAACGTTGTCTCCTTTGTACCTCCGTTTTTACAGAACGAAACAGATATCTTTTGTGAGATTATTATCAGCTTTATTAGGCCTATACGTAATTACACATGTGTCGCATACAGTTTGTCATAAGTTGAATTCCCAGATAGTTCGGTGTCTTCACGATTATTAGTTTAATTTTATGTGATACCTTTATCATAACTGCTGTTTAAATTTCTCCGGCATCTGTCCCTCTTTACAAATTATCTTGACTTTATGTGTACGTTTGCTTATTCGCCTGGTTATTTTGTAAACTCATGAGTATACGGTTACATCCTGGTGGTTACGTTTTCTCCATTTAAGTCCGTATTTAATCCAACAATATCTGCAATAACCGATTCGTCGCGATCGAAGTCGCTTTCCTCCATTTTTCCGCTGAGTTCGAGTCCTTCAGGACACAGTTCCTCACCACCGTAGACACACTTTACGTATCGTTTCCGTCGATTGCCTCTTTCCTCTCGCATGATCAGTAATGTTCTGTTGTCAGTTTTCATTTTTCCTCCTTTGGATATCCATCTCAAAAATATTTTCTGAAGTAAAAACGTTTTCTTTATTTTATATTCGTAGTATCTTATGTTTCCCCTTAATATTGTCGAGCATTAGTCTGCTATCTCTGTCTTTCGTTAATTTTTGTTTCTACTTCTAAACATATTCCGTATGCCAATTCTGTTCGATCTTCCGTGTCGTAACTTTTGAAGTTTCTTCTTTCCTTATATGAATTTAATTATGTCGTCTGTTTTCTAGGCCGATTTGTAGTTATCTCTACTATTGATTGTCGATATGTTTGTATTTACGTATGTGTACACACAGACACTTGCACACACTCACAAGTTATTTTATTTTTGTTATATTTGAAAATGTAAGTATTTATTTGGTAGTTTTCGCTAATGCGGGTTTCTTTAGATCGTTCACCGTCCAACATTTTCAGAACTGTTTTCACAAATTAGAAATTTTAGGTTGCATCACAGGTGGGTGTAATGTTGATCACTTGTTTTATATTATTTTAATTTACTAAGAAAAATTGTTTTATTGCATAGGCTATGTTAAATACTTAGTCAAAAAAGATAAGATCACAATTTTCTGTACGTTCCATCCAATTTAAATATTGCTCAGCAAGACCTAATCATTTATACCTTACATCGGACACAACTTTTAACGCTAATATTAATTGTTACTTAGTTAATGTTTTCGCTCTTCATGCCGTGAACTTTATAAACTTTACTTTGTAGTAAACTAACTTCATATAATACAGAAATGATCAAACCGTTAAAAATTAAAAATTATTTATAATGTGATTTACGCTTTTTCCACGACTGTTTTTTAGCGACCTTTCGTATATTTATGTATGTATTTATATGTTGCTACACGTTTAAATTGCGCGCGCGCGTTTTTGTTTTAAATATTGAATTAGTTAATGCACTAACATGCGTTCTTTTAACAATTAATTGCATACTGAAGATACTTTAAGTTAAAAATAACTATAACTTCACATCTTCTTTGTAATAGTGTCTTCGGTTTATTTTTGCGTAAATAAAACGATAAAATGTACGAATAGCCTAATAACAGGATACTGTACGTAAATTTTAAGTTTTGTTAATACAAATGCGTGTATTGTCTTCACCAGTTTGATCTGAGTAAAAATGAAGTTAGTTTATTCAACTGCGAAAGTAAACATCACTATTAGGTTTTCCCTATGTGAAATAGATGACTATTTATAAGTGTGTTTGTGTTAATTTGTAATATGTAGTAACATTATTGTTAGTGATTTGCTCTAATGATTTGTTTACTAATTATAATTAGTAATATTTGCTCTAACTTACCTCCGATGAAGGGTGCATTTAATTGGGACTGAGCAATTTTTAAATTGAAATGGATTGTAACGAAAATTGTAACCTTATCTCTTTCTTTACTGTTATAGAATTTTAATATGGTTCGCCGATTGTAGCGTAATTTCACCAAAAAAGTAGAAGTGAAATATGTTATAAGCCTATGCGGGGGGTTGTAGAACAGATAAACATGTTAGTTGTTTCTCTAAACGTTAAGACTGGAAAATTAAAAAAAAAATGCAAGTGTTTAAAGTGCATTCAAGATATGGTGTAGTGGTATTGTTGGTGTGCGTTAGTGACATTATAATTTAACATTGTCTCACGTATTACATCGTAATTTTCACATTTTTAGGGCATTATCTTTGGTTTTATTTTCTTTACTAAACGTGGAAATATAGGAAGAACGTTAATTATAAGAATTAACGTTGTGTTCTGAATTCTTTGTCGAATGCTGCAGTATGTTCAAAACATATGTAATTTACAATGGAGTGCAGTGTATTGTGTGTGTGTGTGTGTGTGTGTGTGTGTGTGTGAGGTTGGAAGGACTGTCACGGTGTTGCGCTCTCTGCCGGATCGGTCACGAATTACGTCTGTTTCCACGCACATGGTACTATTCCTTCCCAATAACAACGTAATCCGACGTCTAAATCTGATTGGTGGTTTTACACGTTGGGTTCTGTATAAGTAACTCACAATATCTAAACCGAATAAAGCCAACAGTGTAACATATAATGGTATTAGCGCGCTCTTTTAGCGAAGTTTAAACACTCGCCAAAGTTGAAGAGAACACCTTATTATTGTGAAACTATGGGTATTTTATTAGACTACTTGTTCTTTCTTTTCCTCCCCTCTCGTGTGCAGGAGCTTGCCAACTCTCTTATCGTGAGTGACCAGCGCGCGCGGTCGTCTGATCCTCCTCAAACAGTAGCCGCGTAGTCGCCAGCCTCCCTCCTCCCCTACTCCCCCCGGCATTCCCCATGTCACTGAACCGAACTGCCCAGGATAAATTATTACCTCCCGCTCCGCGTCCAGTCGTATCTATACGTATTGTTATGTGGTTCTTGATTTGACCATTTCGGTAGAGATTCTCTCTTTTCCTCCCCCCTTTTGTCTTTCTTCTCTCTTTTGTCCAGTATATTTGTATGTGTGTGCTATCTAAAAACTTTTTCGTTGTTTATTGGAAAACAATGTGATCAGAAAATATTTCTTGGGATCGCGCGCGGATCGCTCTCTGATCTGGTTTTGCATTAACATTTTGTCGGCTGCCCTGCTATACGGCTCTAGTTCTTTATATCTGTCGTTGATTTCAATTGAACATTTTATCATCGGAATGTAATCAGAAACTGGTACTGAAAAGTTTGCTTTTAACACAATCAGCGGACGGCTGTCACTCAATCTTTCGTAAGCAAAGCCTCCTGCGTTGTTTGCTTAGCCGAACGAAACGTAAAAGCGTCTTCCAAAATACAAGTCATGTTATATTCTGTGTTTAGATAACTAAATCAGTTTATATGTTCTAAACCGGTTCGGATGTTTTCGTTTTACAGTAAGAACAGTTGTAAACTTTCTTCACAAGCGTTGCGCGCATAGCGTACGGGACGCGCCGAACTCAATATCGTTTCTAAGTATTTTAACAGTTTGTTATAGCCATCTGTCCGTGGTTTGTGAACACCTATTTCTTCATCTTCCTTTGCGCGCCATAAAATCCACGATGATTCGCTTTACATCCGTAAATATACGGTTACGCGAACTGTATCCACTTAGGTACGCGAAGTCATTTAACACTGATTAATAGTTTTATGACTGTGAGGTTAATTGCTAGCACGCCAAGACCGACACCCTCGTTCGCCGTATGAGCTCGCGCGCGCACGCACGTCTGTGTTAACATAACTACGAGCGTTCCGCAGTAAAACATAGCTCTGGCTATTCCCTCCGCATTAATCCAATGGCACTGCATGCTTTACTGTATTCAGAGTTTATCAAACCTTTTGGTATGAGGGGGTGAGTGGGTGGCGCTTGTTTTTTTTTTTTAGTAAATTATTGCCTTTAATATGTGACTAGTTACCAAATGTTGCGATTGTTTGATTACCGAACAAACAATTTTTGTAGGTTAACGTTTTATAAAGCTTGGTTTTATTAGCCTCTGTTGCCTCGTAGCCGTTTGTATTTAATATCGACTTTTTATGAAGATTTGTGTTATCTAATGTGCCATTGCGTAAAATTAACTCGAGTCTTATAACTTTCGTAACGTAATGAACGTTTTATATCGTACGAATTGGACTTTTAAATGTTCCATTCCATACTTTTTTGTTAGTGATATATAACAGACTTGTGTGACGTATAGTACCGAATGTAAACTTAACACAGCCCGGGGAGAATAAACTGTAATTAAACAATCTGATCTGCGGATGGACCTATTTTTTTAAAATTTAATTACGTTTACCAACTTCCACAATGCAATATGGCAATCAGTAATTTGTGCGGCAGTGAATTACATATATATAAGAAAATAATTTTCCACATCAAGTGTATTTTGTACTGTACTCAGTCTACTCAGGACACACGGAAATTTATTTGTTTTCGGTTTTAACATAAATTATGCTATATTTTTAGAGGTTTTGAGAAAAAGTAATGTTTTTTCTTATAAGCCTATAACGTGTTACAATCTACCATAAAAATGGCATTCACCGGTACATATGGTACATAATATTGTTAGGAGCGTATACAGTGACATATCCCCTGCCTTTTATTATCAATTACGACCAATTAGCAAATGAAAAAATTGCGTACGTTGTGCCCAACTTGCATATGGACCCTCCGGTCCAAGTTGACGCCAAAATATTTGAAATTTTCAGCTTAAGGCATTATTTTGTCATTTAACGTGATTTGTGTGCACATTCCGTGTAGGGTATTAAAAGTTGTGTGTGTTGATTTGTCTTCATTAACTTTTGTTTGTACCCTTCTTCATCCAACTCGTAACGTCGTTCAAGGTATTTTTCAGTCCTTCTGAAGATCAGTCTTTCATGTGGGATCCTAGCAGACGTTGTTGCTATAGTAGTAGTCTTAGTTGTAGACATGTTTGCTGTTTACTGAAGACAGAGTAGCGGTATAAAACTGTACTTTCTGCTAATCAACTTGTGTGAATTGTATCTGTGAGTATGCATTGTGATAATATCTGCCTTTAAGATAAGATACTTAAGACAGAACAATTACACCAATAAAATTAAAGAAATTTTATACTAAATCCGAAATAATGTATTACAAATTTTGTATGTGCGTGTAGAAACAGAAAAAAATAACCTATTATTTTAGATGAACTAATTGACTGAATGACGCTACTGTTGAATCATAGACAGCCATAGACGGTCCTACGGGCAGTTTTGTCAACACTGCATATCCCATCTCATGTCTCGTACACAAAAGATTTAGATTTTTGAACGAGCAAAGCGAGTTGTCTGTGTGTGGTGGGGAGCAGGCGGCAAAATGTGCCTGGTTAAAATTGTGTTAAATCGCAAAATCCATATAGGATATCAAATTGAAGGATCATTATCTAAATATAATGTACAGTTTTGGAAATTTCAAAATTTTAGGACGCCAGGACACATAAAAGGGAGTAGAGATTTGAATAAATTGGAAAAATCCAGCTGGGCATTAATCCAAATCCGAGTAGAGTTTACTATGAAAATTTGGTAAGTGTAGGGGTATCACCGACCAAAAATGGAACTCAGAATTAAAAAAAAATTAAATGTCTATGTGAGGTATCGAGTTATGACGAATATTAATCAAAATACAGACTCCCTATCTTAAACTCTTTGACAGAATTAGTATCTCTCAACATTCCTTGCAAATTTTGGATCACCTTCAAACGTTCATAAGCTGTGTTTATAGGCCTATAGATGTGTGTAGAAACATACATAAACTTAGAAGCTAGGAGTCAATTATTTGTCACTTGAGCATTGTGGTTATAAATTAACTTAATAGTAAAAAACGCCAACGCAATAGTTCAGAATTTTTAATGTTTATTGTATGGTTGTCGGCTTTACGATTGTACAATTGTTATTATACAAAGAAAACAATAGGGTAATCACTATTCTTACGATTTTTATGATAATTTAAAAAATACTTTATACTGAAATTTGTCTAATAATATATGTATTTCGTTCAAAATAGTGTGATGTATTTTCTAATAATAGGCTATATGTATTTCGTTCAAAACTTCGACAGGGCATGGAGCATGGAGTTTACCAGTATAATTACGGGTCAGTAAAAAATGTAACACGAAATAGTTATCTTACACGTTTCGTTTTTCTGCCGAATATAAAGTTGGCAAGACCATAAGTTTTATAGGAGAATAAGCAGAGTTATTTGTCACAGTCTGAACAGGCGTAACATAACTCATGATGGTTAATTTTTGTGCCCAGGAATCGAGTAACCACGTAAGCCAAGCAGTAAACGCCTTTCGTTACATCATAATGGTTGATAATGATAATAGCAGTCTGAATTTGCTGACTGTCAGCGTAGGTAAAGGACGTTGCGTGCAGAGACATTGAAGGGAATATTGAAAACCGTTGTAAGGAAAGAGACAGACCAAAGCTGCGAACGATCCGTAATCGGCCGCATGTTCTAATTAGTGAAACAACGAGACAGTGCCTTTCATTGCCAGTGGACAGTCGTAATTCATTTGTGAATGCGTTTTTCTCGTACAACACGATTAAAACGTTTGAGTACAGTCACACAAGACGTGCTTGCAGGATGCGCGTTTCTTCTCCGTTCTCCCCTTCCTTTCTCTGCGCGCGCGCACACACACGCACACACACACAGAGTCCCTCACACGATGCGCATATTGTGTTATTATGCGCTTAACGTTATTAGATACGCCATTTCGTTACGTAGTTAAACAGTCGTGGATGCGTATCCCACCTTAGCGAAGAATGCTGCCGATACAAAGCGGATAGCATGGTTTCTTCCATGACGATGCTTTATCATCAACTTTAGTGTAGTCGATGAAGTGAGCTTAATTGAATTAGCTGTTTGCATGTAGCATTACAGGCCTACTCAAACCATCGAACAACTCATTGACAGTGGTACTGACTGGATGCAAATTGTCGCTCACCTTCGGTCGTATGTGTAACAGACCAAATTTTCTGTTCAGTCTGTTACACATAAGACAACAGATGCGTTGTACATTTTTTATCCTCGTTAAGTGGAAAGTACGCATCTAGTGAGACCGAATATTGCCACACCTGCTTCTGTACTTACTCGTCTTTCTGTGAGTACCAATTCTTCATTTTCCGTCTGTCAGGAAGCTGCTGCGTTGTAGATTGGAGGGGGAATCCTCAGAGTTTAAGGAAAAGAACTCTGATGGAAAGCCCATCTTCGTGTAGGAGGCAGCGTCTTTGTATATGGCTAGCTTCAGCCACCGAGGTGAAGGTAAGACTCAGAAGAGTAGATTCTCTTTGTTTTCTAATTAACTCTAGGAACTAAAACGACAGAGGGGAGATTGGAAATCAGAACTCAGCATTTCATACCACAGAACGTTCAGAATATGAAAAACTTGAAAACATACGTTGGTAAGATGAAGGTGAGAATCGTATACAAATGCAATTAACACATATTGAATAAATGTGTAAATAACGAAGAATGTTTCTCATAGTTTCACCAAAACAAGCAGTGTTTGGCACGACTTGTCACGCATCACACTTTGGCGTAATGCAGTTACTGATAGTTAAGACAACATATTTATAGGTAGGCCTATTTGTATACGGTAGGACCCGGTATTTGGACTGCAAATTTAAGAATTCCCTCAAATTCGTTTCCCAGTGTCAAATTAAACTATTTTAATTAATATTTAGCATACTCAAAAAAAAAAAATAAATGTTTGTTAAACTGATCTTGATTTTCTGTCTTACCGTTTGACTAGTGCACGAAACTGTTCACATAATGAGATAAAAAGCGTTGTGTGAGTGATTAGTGGAAAATCAAAAACCGAAACAATTTCGCTTTCGTGGGCTGGCTTGAACGCAGATGTACGTGCGTCCTGGGTAATCGACTGAAGCATTGGATTGGTAGTCGATTGAACTTCCCAACGTGGAATTCCTAAGTTTAACTCTCAGTATAAAGAAAACTGAATCTGTAAATTCTTTCATAAAAAGCTCGTTATGTTAGAAAAAAAAAATTAACGACAAGCCCTCCAGAGAACTAAAAACTCTTAATTAAAAAGTTAAAAAACGAATCACTAAAGAACTTTCTAGAAAACCTTACAAATACTGCTGAAACAGACTACTCTATTTGGCAAGCAACGAGAAACCTAAAACATCTCAAAAACCCTATTCCACCAATCCGGAAAGAGGATGGATCCTGGGCTCGTACAGATCATGAAAAGGCCACCACCTTCGGACTTCACATGGAAAAAGTGTTCCAACCGCTTCCATTTAAAAATTCTTCAGTAGATGACGCTGAAATTGAAAACTTTTTACAGGCACCGTACCAAATGTCACCGCTACCAAAATTTCTTACAGTTGAAGAAGTGATGTTTATGGTAAAAAATGAACTGAATTCCAAAAAATCACCTGGTTTGACCTTATCACCGGGCGTTTTATTAAAGAATTACCGAGAAAAGGAATAGTACTACTTACAGTGATATACAATGCAATTCTACGTCTTGGATACTTTCCACCTCAGTGGAAAGTGGCAGATATCATCCTTATTCAAAAACCAGGCAAACCACCTAATGATGTAACATCCTACAGACCTATTAGCCTGTTACCGATACTCGGTAAACTTCTAGAAAAACTTATTCTCCGAAGACTAACAACTGTGATTGAGGAAAAAAATTTGATACCCGACCACCAGTTTGGCTTCAAAAAAGGACACAGCCCTATAGAACAAGTTCACCGGGTAGTTGAACTCATCAATCATACTTTTGAAAAAAAGGGTTACTGTACCGGGGCCTTCCTTGACGTAAGCCAGGCCTTCGATAGGGTTTGGCACGTGGGCCTCCTTTACAAACTTAAAAAAGTACTTCCTCACACGGTATATCTTATTCTGAAGTCGTACCTGCATGAAAGGTACTTTAGGGTTAAATATGGACTAGAAGTAACACAGTTGTACCCTGTCGGAGCTGGTGTTCCACAAGGAAGCGTCCTTGGACCAACGTTATATCTACTTTTCACGTCAGATCTTCCTACTTGTTCCTATACCCGAACAGCAACGTTTGCCGATGACAAAGCAATACTGGCTAGTCATGCAGATCCTGGCATTGCTGCGAGAATGCTTCAACAACACTTGAATCAAATTCAACGTTGGACGAAATCATGGCGCATCCTGATCAATGAAACAAAGTCTGTCCATGTCACTTTCACTAAGTGCAGAGGAGCGTCACCTCAAGTCTCTTCTAATGGCCATTACCTACCACAAGCGGACAATGTTAAATATCTGGACATTCATTTGGATAAAGGCTTGACATGGAAGACGCATATTTTCAACAAAAGAAAACGACTTGGCCATAAACTCAGCAAATACTATTGGCTGATTGGACGTAAATCAACTCTGTCCCGTAGCAACAAATTACTACTCTGCAAAGTGGCATTCAAACCAATCTGGACCTACGGCATACAGCTGTGGGGGTCGGCATCAACGTCTAATATAGAGATACTAGAACGATTCCAGACAAAAGTTCTACGGATTATAACAAATGCACCCTGGTTTATACCAAATAGAGAAATCCTCTGTGACTTAAAAGTGTCATCTGTTACAGACGAAGTGAGTAAGTGCAGTGAAAAGCATTTAAGTAAACTAGAACTACACCCTAATATTCTTGCAATCAATTTGCTAGACAATAGTGAAGACACTCATAGACTAAAGAGACAAAAAATACTAGACCTACCATCTAGATTTAAGCAACCACAATCTTTGTGACTGTTGTTTCTTTTTGCAACTTACTTTTAAGTAATAACTGAGTTTGTTACCACAGGATAACAACTCCACATGGTCAACACCTATTTTTTCTCATACAAAAGATTTGCTTATAGTATGTTATTTTTATGTTATACTGATTGCAAATAGTTAAAAAAAAAAAAAAGTTAGAAAATAATATGATCGTGTTCCCACAGATTCCCAATTCTTGTTCTGGCAAGGAGGGAAGTGAACGAACTAGTCGCAGAGAGCCCGTACGTCAAGTGATCAGTTGTTATGCACAATCATGTATCGTTACAGTTTAATTTATTCTTGTGTTTTATGCCCGTCTTGTATACGACTGAGGTAAACGCCGACTAGGGGACGGGATTTCTCAAGAAAATCAAAGCACTTAGTGCGATGGTCGTGAGTCTGTTATTCCACCTCATTTAACAGTTTTCTTAGTGTATTGCGTCCTTAAGGTGGCTAACCTTTACTTGCATTACATTGTAGACGTACACAGTGGGAGACATAGAGACGGATTAGTAATGAGTGGGACAGTTTAATTAATTACTTTTGTAATTGCTGTACACATCTTGGTGAAAGTCGTTTTGTCTATTGTTTTGGTGTCAGCAGTATTGTACATAATTATTTTTACCGTTGCCTGCTCGACAAGTATGCGATATTTATTACCATATGGTAAGCTTATTTGTAGGGAGTATGTGCCGACAGTCACCTGTTCAAGTGTACAGGCTACAGGCAGTGCATCGCTAAACGCCACAGCTGCATCTGCTCAGTCTTAATGATGTACACAATGTATAGATTTACACACTTAATATAAATGTATAGTGTGTAAGTAAACATATAAACAGTGTTTAAATTGAACACGAATAGTCTAAAGTACTTTTTGATTTTGATTGGAACTTGAAATAAAAGTCCAAGTTTGTGAAAGCATTGCACGTGTAACGTGTATAAGGCGTAAGATGTAACACCTGCATATACTGTAGGAAATAAGCGTGTACGCATATATATGTGTATATTGTTACAACACAAATAAACCACCCCAATACCAGGGATAAAAAAGACGAATCATGAATATAAAAAAGTAATTCGTATAAAATAAAATGTTATAATAATGAAAACAAAATGACAATGACACGACAAACGACGACATGACCTAACCCAAGTGATTGACCAAATAAAAAGAACCAAAAGAAGAAGGGAAAAAACGAAACCAAACAAGAATGAAACCAATTGAAGAAAGTGAATAATTCCATACAACCAAATGAAATAAAACCAAGTGAGAAGGGAAAAACCAAAACAAAATGAAACAAAATAATATGAAGGTGAAGAAGGAAAATGAACATGAAACTAACCAAGTATAAAGGAAATAAAGTGAAACCGAATGAGAAAACATGGACAAATAATATAGAATATGAAAAGGAGAAATGGTACACTCAAAAGTAATATTGGAAAAGAAACCAATAACTAACCAATATATAGAATAATTATTATTATCGATTGAAAAATAAATGTAAATGATTTGATAAAACCCAATAACGTAATGTGAAAAAATAAAAGGACACTAACCCAGGAATTAGAGTTAGATGTAACAAAAAACTCTATAACGACATAAACTTATTAATAATGTAAATAATATTTGTAATGAGAGAGATAGTGAGATAGTGAGAATATAAAATCAACTAAGTGACAAAGAAAAAGTAATTATAGGGATTACCCACTAATAAACACTTAATGTAAACATTTAAGGAGTGCAAAAGTGAAAGTGTAAAACCCCAAAATAATTAGAAACCATATTAATAGGAAAAAACACTTAATAATATATAAACAAACTCTAAATGATTAATAGTGAACCACATTAATAATTAATAATGTTGTTAATGATAGTATTAGGAGTAAACAGATAATAACATGTAATGAACACTGAATAGTGATGGTGACATTATTATTAAAATAAGAATCTTATTATTAATAAAATTAAGTTAAATTGTATACACTAGTATTTAAAAGGGAGAATCCCATGAAAGGTAAACAGTTGGTGTTACCATGGAGTGAAGATAGAGATTATGTAAGAAATAAGGAATTAGAAATGAAATCAATAAACACCCCAAGTTATAAGGGATAATTAATTGAATAAGTTTAAAAGGAGTGATGGTGTTTATCACCCAAAACATAATAAGGAATGAAATGAATTGTAAACAAACATTACATAATAACTGTTAAAAATTGTTTAATTAAATTTATGAATAGGATATGGGTGAAGGAATTGTACAGACCATAGGCCTAGATGTTATGTTTTAATAGTAAGTAATAGCCATATTGTTAACAATGGCAAAATAGATAAATAAGAAGGTAACTCAATACGAAAATAATAACACTGGAAAATCAGTTAGGAAATAATTAACAAGCCATGATGTAGAAAATAATAGAAACCTACAAACAGTATAAAATCAGTTCCAAAACACATCTACAAATAAAACAACCAATTAAAATAACAAAACAAATCGCATTAAAGTAAAATGAGATATAATTTGTATAAAATAAGTAAATATAATCAATGGCTGCTTAGGCCTATGAAATGCCTAACTGCCAAAAACAAATAACTGCAAATTGTATAAAATCAATAAGGAATTTAACAAATCCAAGGCGAGTAACCAGCCAAGGATAATTTGTAAATCATATTAAAAGAAAAATGTTAGAATAGGGACTTAAATTAAAAAAAGAAATGTAATTAACAAATATTAACATAATTGTACAAACGTTAATATCTTATAGAACCCAACCTTATGGGATATCAAAACAATCTTTGAAAGGAAATAATAACAGTAGTGATAATATTAAATACTCAGGAAGGAAGACAGAAGAATATAAGCAATCAGAAGATATACAGCTATTTTGAATAATAATTCAAATTTGATAACAATGGTTATAAGACAAGCTTAACCAATCAGAATTAACATGTAACCATGACAACAGACCGTTGGTTACGAATTTTCCGTTAATTTATAGTACTCTCAAAGTGACGCTCGTCAAGATTAGACGCCAAATATTGAATGACCTAAATTTTCATTTTAAATGTAAAAAAAGTAGCCAAAATTCAAAAACATGAACCAGTAAGAAGAAGATGAGGAGCAATAACATTTAGCTGATGCCAAGGACCATTTTACCTGAGAACTAAATGAAAAAATGACTACAACTAACATGAAAAGGACGCAAGACATACTTAAGCCCCAAGATTATTGAAAGCTGAATACGATTGCAGCCCACTTACATTACGACTGAACGACTGTTTATACCAGGTCGTCTAATTTGATAAGTATAATTGAATTACCCAATTTCCTGAAATAAACTCACTTTAAATATTTCTCACAGTTATCTGAACTCTCACTAAAAACTGAATATAATTTCTTTCAAAGATTAAGTAAGACATTTATTAATTAAGGAAATAACCTAGCATTAGATTGCGAACTTTTGAAACACACTTTACTACACTGCAGTAACAAATTGTAGCTACACTTTATATTATTTAAGTACAAATAATGTAAGGTAGTGTACTTTTTATTGTAATCATAATGAATATTTTTCTCATAATCAAAAGAACCTAGATTTTTAACGGAACAGATTGTAAACAAACTAAACTGTACCCATCTTCGGCCGTATGAATCGTTCCAAAATCAATTTCGCCAAACCCTAGAGAAATTGTCTCATATTAATTGTCGGTGCAAAATTGTTGAATAATCAAATATAATTTTCTTGTCAACTGAATAATTACCAATCCAACATTAAAGAAACTAGTACAGAGTGTAACCATTGTTTTTATTTTATAGGGAAGTGTATTGTATGATTTGTGCATTTTAGCGAACTTCCAGAATTGACGGCCAGCGCTCACGCTGCAACTCGACAAACTACCGGCTTGATTCAGTAAGTCGTACGAAGGCGGGAACAAATTCGAATACTCCCGGCCGTCATAGCTTAAAACACTTGTCACATTATTCATTAATTTAATTGTTTTAGATAAACAATTTGGAGCCACCCGGGATTCATAAACCCCTATGGAATAACAGGTAAGGTTTGCACTCGCGTTGTACTGGTAATTTGAAACATCGCTGCGGACTTCGTTAGCGCAAAACTTTGAAGTAACGACACCAGTGTGAGGCGAACACACAACCTATACATAATTACAGAGACGACAAGAACTCTTCGTTACAGATTGGCTTCCATCGCGGGGCTTAAACGAGACGGACGTCCCATAATTTCTTCGTTACAATATGTAGATTTTGTTGACAAATGTAATTGTTAACAAATTATTTAGTTTTAGTATGGAAGCTCGTTAATTACTGTTGGTCGATCCAGAAACCCTCTTTATATCTAGGTGTTACCCAGTACTGATGACCATACAGAGTACTGGGTAAATTTACGATTGCAATCTTTTGAAACATTGTTCATTATTATATAAACGGTTCTGGTGTTGAAACGATAGGTGTAACCTGCGATTGGAAGACCAGTGCAAGATAGGTCGAAGGGTCGACATTTCATACTACTGGTGCGTATCCACAGGACGAGACTGATGGATGTCTTGGGGGGGGGGGGGGCTCGGACCAACATTGAATTGAGAGAGAAATCTTTTGCCGGATTGTTTCCATCGTAATAATTTTTTGTACCGTCTTGACCCCAAAATTCTATGGTCGTCCTCATCCTCAGCGTGGCGGTTGAAGGAACTTGTTGAAAGACCTAACAGTCTTTTAAGTGCTGAGAACGCTTTATTAAAAGAATTCTATTTCTATAATGTGACTGATGTCTTTTCATTCAAAAAATGTAGAGGCAAGATCACTTAAAAGTATTTTTCAAACTATTCTATATCTAAATGTTTCTACGTACGCTACTAGGTGGATATTAAGTATTTTAGAAATATATTTAAATGTAAAACCGTTTCTTTGTTTTGTTTAAAACGTACATATCGGTTTTTGTACAATTTACTACTTGGTTTTGGTCAATTTCAGTTTTTTAATCGTTCCTTAGTTTTAGCTTTTACCTTTAGTTTTTGTGTAAAGGGTTTCAGTTTTTACACAATGTAAATTTTATTAAATTGTACGCATCACATACTGGGTAAGTGTTTTTAGAGGTATAAATTGTATTTTTACTAGAGACTTGTATTGTTCCGGTATAATTTAATAGGTTTTATGTACAACTGTTTGTGTTTTTAATAATTATAAATTATTTATGCATTATCATAAGCTATGCCTTTAAAACCGATGGTGGGCGATCAAGTTCAATAGGGTTCAAATACACAAATAGCGTTTAGTTAGCTATTTGATTGGTCAGCCACGTTTTTTGTGAATAATTTGATCGAGTTCGACAGGCATTCTTTAGGGTATTTGATATTCCGGGTATTTTCGTCAATTTTGTATCACACACGTATAAACACGTTACTCGACTCCATATTTTTTACTTTCTGTAACGTAAAGGCCTTTAATGTACACTGTTACGCACATGTGTGTCTCTTATTTTGCTGTATTATTAAACTTTGTACCTTTGAAATTACGTTATTTGGATTTGCAATTTGTAAAAACTGCACTGCTTCTTTAAGTATACGGTACTCCTTTAAATTCGTAAAATTATATTTACGTTACTGATCTAAATTGTAGTGATGTAAGGGCGCTGAAGAAATTAAATGATTTGAAACTATTCAAACGTTGAAAACTATCGTCGATGTCTGTTATAAATATTATGTTGGTAATAAAGGAATTCGGAAACGTTGGAGGAGGATGGCACATTACGTACCAGTCTGAGTAACGTCTTGTTTCTAAGGGTGACTTTATGACGTTTTACAGTACCAAGACATACGTAAATACTTTATTTTATATATGGCAACCACACACAAACCCTAAGTTTACCTTCTTGTCTCTTGTGTGTTTGCGATGTTTCTGTACACAGTATGGAAATAACAGTACAGATTTGTGGTGAAATAATCGCTTCATTGTGTTTATTAAATAATCTATATGGGGCCACTCATATCGACATGATGTAACTTTTTTTTAATAAAGTTTTGTCGTTCAATAGTAAGCCATAATATCGATTCCACTGACTGAAGTCCGGTAACAAAGATTTTGCAGTTTTTAACGAGTAGATGTGGGAAATCTTATGTTTTGGGGAAGTTTTCAGTAACATATGCACGTTTTCTGACAAATTATTGTTTAAGCGTAATTACGAGTTGTATGTGACGCGTTGTAGTCGGCTGGATTGCCAGTTAATGGTAGAATATGTAGGCAGAAATTGTTTAACGTAAATACGCTTTTGTTAACTATGATGTTATTCTTTAATGGTACTCTGATAAGTGCATCGTTTCGTATGAAGTATTTTTCAGTTGGAGAGCAAAAAGCGATTATTTATGAATTAGATAAGTGTCGGAAATTCTGTAATTAATTTCACATGTAATCGTGGATAAATTCTCAAACAGGGAAGCTGAATGATTTTATTATAATTGCCTGGCCGAAAGAATACAAAGCGCTACTACAATCTCCATACTCCTATCATAACAGAACTTTGATTATATTATTGGTTTTTAAAGCGAGCTTGTCAATCGGTGAAGGAGGTGGAACGAAATTATAATCGTTTACAGTAGCGCTTTTAACTCGGAGTAAATGAAGTGTCAAATTAACTCTAAACTTGCTAGGAAAAAGGAAAAAACGACAATGGCGACAAAAAATTAAAGAAAACGTAATTAGCAGAGGAATGTATCGCTCGGAGCGTATAAAACGAACATGCGGTCTGACAGCTGAGATTTAAAAACCTCCAGTTGAACCCTGTGCCCGTGTTCAGCAGCCAGTGCAGTCTGTACTGCGGTCGAATAAAGAAGTAACTTTACTAAAGTAATTAAAATATTTTACACTATTGTCCTTTGTTGTGCGTAGCGTGCAGACGTTTCCAGCCCTCGCTGATGTGTCTTTACTTTATCCCGTATATTTCATTACTTCGTTTTATACTCAATCACAACACACACACACTGCAGTAAGTATAGTGTGTACATGGGTTGTTCGTGTGCAGGATTTCTGACCATTATATACGCATGACAACGACCTGACTAACTGCACATTATGTAGATATGTTAATCTCGTTTTGATTTCATTAGGCTATACCGTCAGCGACTAAACTCGATGTACATAATAAATACTTTCTCTTACTTCGTAACTGAATGTCAGTAAATAGTGTAAACTGTCTCTCTTTGCTATGACATTTTCGTATTTGAAACAGTGAAAACATGTGTACATTAAGAACTACATTTATGTATTTTGGTGAAGTATTAGCTTCTCATGTATTGTAATGCCTATAATTGTTACTGCAATTTATAAAAATAAACGTATTACGGTTTGTTTCGCACTGAAAATTGCTAAAGTGCGTACATAGACAAACACCCTGAATATCATTGATGTATATGGTTTGATATTAACAAACGTTTGTATACAATAAAATAAAATATAAAATAATTAAACAAAAATAGTGAGAAATTATGCAATTAAAATAAAAAAAAAGAAAACGTAATGAAGTAAAGTAAAATATACGAGTGGTATATTTATTGTAAGTATTGCCGTTTAGTAAGAAGATGAAGTGGATTATACGAAATAGATAAGAATATGGAGGTGCTCTTGAACGTATCCTTTGTTAAATTTGTACAAGAGAGTTGAACTTTCAATTTATAAAGACTTTTATTAGTATTTAACGTGACAAATAAAATTTGTGATTAAAGTGAATGCTAACGGGGGACTTAAAAAAAACAAATTGTAAGGTCAGATAAGCAAAATTAATCTAATTATTAATTTTAATATATCTAGTTTTTTAAAATATATATATATATATATATATATATATATATAATATATAGTCTCTTCCCTTTCATATCATACATAATAATTAATGATTCATTGGAGCTGCTTATATTAGGATGCCTATTTGGTATTGTTTTGTATTATTTAAAACAGATTAAATAATAAACCGTAAGTAGGTGTGTGTTTGTGTGTTTACTTTTTGTTGTTATAAAGTCAGTTTCCATTAAAACCAATTTTAACGCCTAGTTTTATGTTTGTGGTAATTATTATAGTTTGTGAGTGTAAGGACGTTTTTGCATGTTTTTTTATGTGTGGGTAACATACGATTTTGACTGGATACTAGTAATTAGTAATTACTAGCAACAGAAATAATTTATTAGGATCGAGTGAGTGACAAAACGACCGTGGAACCATTTTTTTCCTTTTAATATTTTTGACACTGAATGCAAACTACATTTAGGACGAAATTTTGTAAATAAATTAAGCAGGCATTTAAGCATTTTAGAAGATAATTACTATTGAATTCGTTATAGATAAATAAAAATTACGACATAAGAGAGGAAACAGTTTATTGTCTCTTTTTATTGGTACGTTTTAAACAGAATAAAGCAATCAAAATAATGATAAAATTTCAACAGAGATACGAACTGAGTAGAGCAATTGTGTAATTTTTATTTCATTTCTTTGTTATTTTATCTGTCTCTCTCTCTCTCTCTCTCTCTCTCACACACACACACACACACGCGCGCGCGCGCGCACTGGAAGTTGCTTAATGATATACATTATAATCAACAATCATAAACGATGCTAAGAATTTGATGGACGCAGCATCGAACTAACAAGTCTATGTTACGTCAGCTGTATACGTTTATTGAGCACCTGAGCTATTTTAGGCACATACGTAGAGGAAACTGCAGTTTAGAGAAATTACTTATGCAAGGGTAAATATCCACGGCATCAAACTACTTATTAGGCATCGTATCCAGAAGTTCGGTAACGCCATCGTTTCATGATATCACCGTGCTCTGTTTAGAGTAGTGAGAACGATGCACAGTAATGCAGTCCGCACTTTGACAAACTTTGAAATTATATTTTCAAAACTGGAGTACACTACATAAGTAGGCTATGTACAGTCTGTATTTCACTTCTATAGACTATATATGCTCTAAAGTTTTAGTTCATTTTAGAACAATTTTAGGTCGTGTTAGCAAAATAATTTTAAGAATATAAATTATCACTACTCCTATATCTGAACTGTAGTAAAATTATTATGTACATTTTTACATAATTTATTATAGAGGTCTATTAGTATTATTTTGTTAGGTCTGCTTCGAAATATTAGTCTACTATATTATTTAAATAATTTCTGC
This sequence comes from Magicicada septendecula, assembly GCA_034769895.1. Classification (NCBI taxonomy): domain Eukaryota; kingdom Metazoa; phylum Arthropoda; class Insecta; order Hemiptera; family Cicadidae; genus Magicicada; species Magicicada septendecula. The sequence goes on along the minus strand of CM068368.1, from coordinate 199,867,508 downwards.
AATTATTAGTACCGTTACTATTGTGATCGTTACCACAACTGCTGCGATGAAAATACAACCGAATGAAAATTGTTTAGATTGAGTGTCAGTTATGAGTTTTTCTTCTGCTTAGGAGATACTACTGTTCACAACCAAGTTCACGTCGTGGGAGTGGACTAATGAATATAGTTTGTTTATGAGCAATTCTAACATGTATGTAGTATGTTGATACCGCGATAATTTTCAGTCTGTTATCCTTTTTTTTTCAACATAGTGATACTAAAATTTTGTTCTTCTGTGAGTCCCTACATCGTATTCTGTGAAAAACATATTTGGTTCTTACTTAAAATATCTGATTGGATATTACTCCCTGCTTCCTCTTTTTTAAGTAACAAGTATTCTGATTGTTGATTGAGCGACAATCTACTTGCACCAATAACGTTTCTTATTTGTTCATTTTGATTTCTTACATTTCTCCAAACGTCTGTTTGAAGACCAAAAAATTATACTACAGATCTGTGATAATTTTTTCGCAGTACTTACTTTTTGAATACCTTATTTTCTGTTTATTCATTATTCTTAGTATTTTGTTTATATTGATCGTGTGGTTCTTGAGTTGTAGTTTCGATATTTAAAATAAGTATCTCATTTCTTCTGCGCTAGAAATTTGATTTCTTCCATTGTATGTTTTTTGTGTTACTGTGATTTTTGGTTGTTGTGGTGTTTTCGCTAGTATAGGGCCTCTTCTGTAACATGGTTAATCTTTTCCATCCTGTGTTTGTGTTATGGCTTTATTTCAGGGTTATCTTTTTCTCGCCCCCAATTTTGAGGACGGAGCCTGCATATAGATAAAAAGCATGTTTAAAATGAATGAATTATTCACGAACTAGCGTACTGTCTAATAAATAGTCAGCGTAGGCACATGATTTACCACATGAAAGGGAACGCAGCTTTGGGACGCCGCATAGGTTAGACAAATTTTTCTGTTTAGATTTTAAAAAATTGTGAGCTTAGCTATTTGTCTGTTCGCTTATTGTATTCGAGGAAGCAAGTATTATTCAGACGTGAAATCCTAGAATTAATACGATTGGAAAGCTAAGAACTGTGTAAATGTAATGAAGTATAAATACTTCAATGAAGCTTCACTACAATTTCAACAAAACAGTAATAACAAAAGGGACATGTATTAAAGTGGCCAGTCAGGACAAACTGAAGCACAGTGCGCACTTGCACAACAGACAGTAATGAAGCGTGATCATGTAGATGTATTTTTGTGTGTGTGTCTAAAGGTGCGCATACACCTTCGTGCATTGCACGCCAGCATGCACGAAGGAAGAATACCAGTGTGTGGGCTCCATCGTGCTTTGCACGGCGTGCATTGCATGACACGAAGGCGATCAAGACGAGCTTGATTTTTTTGGCACAGCGTGCAAAGCACGAAGGTGTGTGGGCTCGCCACGCGCCACGTGCCGGAGTGAAGCGCTTTTAGGTTATGTTCAGTTAGTCGTAAGCTGTGATCTGTGTGGACTATAGTAGTGTAATCATGAGTGACTCTGCATCTTGTCTGTCTGTTCACTTTCTCCAGACGTTTATTGAAGCCTACAGGAACCACGATTGTTTATGGCGGGTAAAAAGTAAAGACTATTGTAACAAGAACATGAAGGAGGCTGCCTACAAAGAACTGTTTAGGTTGAGATAGCCTAAAGATTCTACATTTTCGCAAAAATCTGTAGCTGTTTTCTATTGCTCATAATATCTAGAATATTTCGACACAGAATAAAATACGATATAATTAAAATGTCTATTTTTAATCCATAAATAAAGTGCCATTTTATTGACAGCATTTATTGGAATACGAACAACTCTCGATTATCCACGCTAATGTTAGAGAAGGATAACGGTCGACATAAATATTCACTTTTTGCCATATTGTAATGAAAGCAGTAACAATAACCCGTGCAGTAACGATAAAACGTGTATCGTTTAACCACCTTGTCTATAATTTCTAGTTTTTCAGGTACTAATATAAAAATACTAGTACATGAAAAAAATTTTTCAGGTGCCTATAAAAAATACTAGCAATAATAATTTTCAGTTAAAAACGAAAAACTGCGTATTATTTGTAAAGAGTGTAGACTTAGCCTACATTAATAAAAAAATTTAAAAACTATAAACGCTTGCTAGTTTCACAAAATTTATTGTTAAATTCTGACAATTGTTTCAGCCGATTAGACTATTCTCAAAGAGATCGTAGAATAACGAAATACAGAGAATGTGTTACCAGGGATTCTCAACTATTTTAGTTGATAGCAGTAAAGAAAACATTGCCTAAGTGGGTGGAACAACAGCTAAATATTTGTAATTACGTAATTAAGTCAATCGTATATTACTTACAGAATTTTAGTCTAATTGCTGCATTAAGATTTTGTCTTCTGTTCTGGACGAATAGCGTATTTCTACGCGTGCGCGCGCACCCACCCACCCACACACACACACACACACACACACACACACACACACACACACACACACACACACACACACACACACACACACACACACACACTCACACACTCACTCACTCACACACACACACACACACACACACACGATCATTCACATCCAAGCCTGTTATTGTTTTTACTTACTCATCAGATTTAGTGGGACTGATAACTATGTATTACTATGTTTTCGACGAATCGTAACATATACACGAAGCATTTCATACTCCAAAAGACACAAGTTTGTTGATATTTGAATTTAGCTAAGTGGAAACATATTACTTTTACAAAGCACCAACATTGTAAATTATTTAGTTCTACTGTTCTTTGTATACGTGATTGTCAGTGTGTGTGTGTGTGTGCGCGCGCGCGCGAGCGGGTGTAAGCTTAGAATATCTGCATATATATTGCATGAGATGGTAGTATACGTGTACCACTTATCACTACAGCAGGCTGTAGGTCTGGCCTTGTCGGACAGGTTTACTGTAGGGGTTCGGAGAGTAAATACAATTCGATGCGTTGTCTCATAGTCGTAATTCTGATTTTCTGCATAACGCAGTTACTCAATGGGTAACGTTCTATGTTGAGTAGACACCTCCCGCAGGACTTGACCCGCATTTCTCGCACAGAAAGCAACAACGTCAGCCACTAGGCTACTCCTATGTCGTATACCAAATCATGTAGGCCTATTGAAAGCAAATAGAAGTGTTAGTGAAACTAACTAGAATTGCTGAAGAAAAGACAACAGATGTTTGGGTATTGAAGGGACCGAAAGTAATGCAATCTGGCGCATCTGGAATTGTCCATCTTTTGAAGGTACATTTGACTACTGTGGGCAGTTGTATCTCTCACTAAAAGGTCGTATATATTTTGCCTCAGCAAGACTGAGACTAAAGCCGAGTACTGCAGGGACCAACACACTGTATTATTCACTCTGTTTGATGGTAACCTGATAACTTCAGTGTATGGCCATCTACCAATTCTTAGAGATTAAAATATTGTTTAAATTAGATGAAGATAAGTTGTAGTACATAATATTCCGATTGACATAAGAAAGGACACGCGCGTGTGGCTGTAGGCTATAAAATTCATGTTTCCTTTCTCTACTAACCTGACTGCAGTTCCGCATCCTGTCGCACCATTAATGTTAGTACTTGCTAACGTTTGTGGAATTCGTCAGTCATTCGTTCGATTTGGTCGAATTTATTACCATTTTACTTTGTTTCTCATTACGACTTACGTTACATAGCCTATCTCTCAATTCGTGCGTAATTTTGAGTGACTTAATTTTTCAAAAAGGCCGTCACTCTCCAGTATTAAAAGCGTTTACTTCAACTGTAGTTTATTATGATAACCGTAACATTAACTGTAGATACCATCAAAGTTTGTGTTACATTGTGCGTTAATTACTTTTTACGAGCTTCCGATGTTTCTGTGATACAAACCTTTTATAATACAAACCCGTATTTACATTGTCTTGGGTTTAAATAAAACGTTTTGGATATCTTTTACTTGAATGGATTGTAAAATACGCCTGTCTCGTATTTAATGATGGCAAGAATGTGTCTCTTAACATTTTATATAGACAATTAATTACATCGTTGTACAAATAATCTGTATTAACCGCTCAAATTTGTGGCGTGTAAATATTTGCATTAAGTATTTTATACAGATGTAACATTCTTAATTTCACATAGTTATGTTTTTTTTTTAGATCGGAATTGGTAATTATTAACAATCGTTTTGATTTTTCAGCTAATAATAAAGCATTTGCTTTTTTGCGGTAACTAGGGTTTTGATATGTGTATGTTGAACATCGTACCATCGAACGATACTGTGTTTATTGTCACAGTAGAAATACAGCCAGGCTTGTGTAGTGAAAATCGTTTCATTATATGTCAAGGTAATTTGGGAGTTTATGCTTAATTGAAAATATATATTGTCCCAGTCGAATGTCACCTGACAAATGGTACAGGGCTTAGACGTGGTCGTCTTGGGTAACTATAGGCCTAATTGCAGGTGTTGTAGTTGCGAAAACTACGGTAATGATAACGATCGGTTAACAGTCATCGACCCATTCAGCTGTGTCAGTTCCGTATTATGTAAGTCCCCAACAACCCTTCCGGAAGACGGAACATACCAAACAACAGGTACTGAACGTCTGACATCTAAACTATAGTTCCGTAATTGGGGCGTTTCGAGAGACGCAGTACTGTAATTGACATATTTGGCTGTCGCAGTAGAAAATACGTTAGAAATGTAATCACTTTCGTAGTAGCAGGTTAGCAGCGTATGCCCTGTCTACAAATCGCCAGACCATTATAGTGTTTTGTAAGTGTAAGATATTCATCATAGCAGCTGTCAAAACCGATACGCAAGGTAACGAACCACATAATGATTACGTAATAGAATCATTAACGTCAGAATCACGTCTTTGCCCCCGGCCAGGTGAATATTAAAGCAGTATTTAATTAAATTTAAATACATTTTTAATCATAATGCCTTGAGGTTACCGAGATATTAAGGAATTTAATCTACTTACTACTGGAAGTTGTGCCGCTGCGGCTAATTATCCGGACCATGTCATCAGCATGCCGAATGGAAGCAGCGTTTAGCCGAATGAATTATGGCGCTGCGATTATGAATGCCACTGGACAATTTTACCAAAATATATCGGTTTAACTTTACCTTGTTTACCCCTGTTTTATGAGCCCTTTCTCTCAATCTCTCCTCTACCTCTCTTGTCTCTCACTCCGTTTCATCCTTTTGTCTGTCCCTCGTCGGTTTTTCTTGATTGGATTTTTTTATATCGCGAACAAACACGTTTACGGAATGTTAAACTTTTTTCTGTTAATGATGTTATTTAGTTGTTTTTTTACTTTTCGTTGATAATCGTATCGGATACTGTTGTCTTCCCAAAAAAATCGTCCAATGTATCCGTTGTTTTTGTTAACGTGTCTCAACACTACGGTACACAAATGTATACATGGTTCTACACCCGACAATTGCTTTACAGTGATATCGAGACTGAATTAGCATGTGTCACGGTCTTCTCATAGAATAGGACCAATTTTGTTTTCTTAAGCATATTTGATACAAATCGTTGTATGGTGATGTTGCAGTTGTTTTCAGTCACTTACCAGTGTTCAGGAATAAGATATTTTCAAACATAGATTCTTAAAGGAATAATAATTTAATTAAAAGTCAGTACCGACCTCAGTTTTATATTGAGGCTAATATTGATTTATAATGTTAATATTGTTTATTATAGTAGGTTCGTAAGATAAGAAATTCAAGAGTATGTGTAATGGTGTGTAATTAGTCGCGGACTGGCAGCAACGACTTGTGTAATGCGAGGTTTAACGTGTGTGGCATCAGTTGACCACAGCGTATTTTTAATACCATCTTCAGAACTGATTGTAGATAATTTTGAAAATCTTTCAAGAGCTCCCAAATTATAAAGTCGTGTATGGTTAAAGTTAAGTTGTACAGACACTTCATTTTTGAAAAAGCTTTGGACATATAGTTCGTTAACAAAAGGTAATGTTTTGGTTACACGTATAATTAATTCGTTAATTCATACTTCTTTAAGTCAGTTTAGGTTTTGTTAATTTTTAAAATGTGAAGCACGTATGTCGGTAACATAATAGTGAGGTGATTGTCCTTGTATGTTCAATATTTTTGTACATTAGAATCCCTCGGGCTGTATAATCATTTTAAAGTCAAGTGGGTTGTTACAGAGAGAGAGCTCGCGCATGTGATGCGATCGTGTATAATCTTTCCAAAATGTTTAAAATAAAATGTTTTATTTGAGGCTCTGTAGATGAAGGGCAAATTCTTGTGCAGCGTAATAAGGGAATATAATTTTATTGTCCAAATAACAAATTAGGCCTATACACGTTACCAGTTCCGATCTCGTCCACGGGTGTACATTTCCTAGTGACTTCAGTTCAGTCCGAATAGTCAAGTCCTTGGTAGTTATTTACGGATACTATAACAAACTCCTACAGCATGTCTCAATGACTCTTATGGAACATTTCAAAACAGCAAATTTATTGGGAATTTTAAAGATGTAGGAATCTTGATCAAAAAAACGAAAACTCGTGCAGTCGTGCCGACATTAAATACGTCACTTTTCACTCATCCTGAACCTTGAAATTTGAATGGATCTCGTAAATTCTGTTTGTTAGATAACTATGTTCGTGTATTTCTTAATCTATATGCCATCTTGTGAGCATCAGTTCTCACCGAATGGTCAAAATTGTGTCGGAATAGACAAATCGTTGTGATGACAGGGTATGCGGTTTCATATTGTTATAAAATATGGAAGCATAATGTAGAGTTTAGCGAGCTTTGATGACGTTTTATAAGCTCCTTCTTGTTTTTCTTCTTCTTCTCAAATTCAAGATGTAGCCTGTTCCGATTTTCGCTAAAGAGACCGTTCGACGTCTCTTTTCTCTTTTGTCCCGTTCAGTGACTCGTTGTTCAGTATACTTTCACTCTGTTTATGCTTTCCTGCTCATTAACAATTAAATATAATTAACTAAAATTGTCTCTACGTTGTCCTTAGAATTGGACGCAGTCCGCTGTAGTGAAATGGTAATTTACGTAAATTGAATAGAATTAACATGTTTTTTCGAATAGCAGTGTTTTACTTATATAAATTATTTTGTGTAGGTAATTACATCCCGTTTGCTTTAAGCGGCTAATGAAAAAACTTAAAAAACTGTTTTTACGATAAAACGATTTGTAAAATAGATTATACTTTTGGCTAACAGAAAATACATTGAAAAGAAAGATGACACAAAAGTGAGGGTAAAAATATTGTTCTAAGTAGTGACGTGTTTGTTCTCAACACAAGAAATTACCGTCGTTACCATATCTACATCCAAAATACATAAATAGGCCTACCTCTTGCTTACAGTAGCTGTGGTTTTCTGTTGTAACATAAAAGATGATTTATTTTTATAATTTAACACATTTGTTTTAATGGACAATTAAAAAAATGTTGAATGATAGTCTGTCGTATGGACATACGGTACCCAATTTGTTGTTCTCGTAAAAGTGCGTTTGTTCGTTCGATTGTCTGCTTGTGTGCGAAGGTGCACGTGTGCGTTGAATGCTGCGCTAAATTAGGATTTTTGCACAAAATATGCGCACTCGCGTACGTGCGCGAGATACGAAAGACTCACTACTCGACAAGAAGAATGCATTTTGTGATAGAAATATAACTGCCTTTTGAGGCACTGAGATAACCCGTCGTCTTTATAGACGCTTTTCTATAGATCGTAAAAACAGGTAATGTAATGCGATGTTTTGTTATAATTAAGAAAGTGTACAGTGACCTTCTGGTTCTTAGTAAACTACAAGGCTTCTACTATAATAGGAAATGTTGTGTGTGTTCCAGGAGGAGTTATCCCCGGAACCAGGGAGTGGGGGAGATTCAAGTAGTTCTGCGTCCCCTGAGCCTCCACGAGCCCCTCCAATAACAACAGGTAAGACTAGACAGTACGTCGACGCATCTTGATTGTCAACTTTGTTATAATTGTTGATTGTATACGTCTAGCCGAGCCGTTTGCAGACAGCGTGGAACCTCTGCCACGTTACGCATTTCTTATGTTTGTCACGCCGATGTTGTTCGCTTTTTTACTGGCAATCCTCAGCCACCTGTGCACACTGCAAGCACGTAACGCAATACTAATATCAGCAATAAGAATTATACACTTTCAATGTGATCAGCATGTGAGCAGTTAAAGAATCGCATGAATCACCAATAATGTTAGACCTCATTAAACCGGCCGTGTGATACGTCTGTGCACGGTACATACTGGGAAAGACAAACGCTACGACCAGATTCCTGGGCTTACCTTTGTTGTATTACTTATAGTACACGCTTCTTGTACTCTTGTTTTAATTACCGTAACTTGTGGAAACAATTACGTAGTGCAGATAGATTGTGAACTTTTGTTTGGATCACGAGAAACGCTTTGTCTGTATAGTTACGTCCATTGCAGGTCGTGCTGACGTAAGCGACGTATAGAACATGTACGCGCGAGCCGTAACAGACGCACATGTTTGTACCTGGATTGCGATTGTATATTGTTACCAGTTTCTGTCAGTTCCGTACGACCTTTCCATCTACTTTCTGTTACCATGTTTAACAATATCTAATAAGAGCGTTGGTTCTGTAGTGTTGAATGTGTAATGGTCATCCTGTAAGTTTGGGCAAAATGTAACACCTGTTATCGTCAAAGACTAGCGGTCACCGACAAAACATAACTGTTATCATTAAGGTTTAATGTCCATTCAGTAGATTAAACAAAATGTAAGAGTTGTTATTATAGTTTTTTAGATCGTTCATCAGTTTCGAAAAAATTGTAATTATGAATCATAGTGATTATCCCACCTGCTTCGACAAAATGTATCAACCGTTGTCACCAAAGTTTGGTTGTCATCTCGTCAGATATAACAAAATGTAAGCATTCCTTTAGACGTCAGAAGATATTCCACCTACATTTCGTTAGCTTTGATAAAGTAAAGTAAATAAGGTTGCGTTGTTAATGATCCAGAAACTCTTGAGGTAGCAAGCAACAAGTATACTCTAAAAAGTAGCAGAGCGTAAAACAACTAATAAATAACCGAATGAATATACACACACACATACTTTTATTGTTTAATTCCTAACCTTTTTACATTCGTCTCATTAAAACATGTTTACTGTACTTTCTGTGCTAAAGTCACCATTAAGATGTTTTTTCACCTTTATCACGAATTTCTCCAAAGTTACAGGCCATCATTCACTAAACCCTTGTCACGCAGTAGTTTACAAATTTTTTAACATTTGGCTCCTAAAATGACATTACTTATAATTATAGAATTTTTTGTCACTTGTATTATTCTAAAGTTTTTATATAAGTAATTTTATATGCTGTTAACAACTCGTATAAACAGTGTATCTGTGAGTACCTAATGAGGCCCGCAACCTTTTATTGCAAAGCCAATTTACAAATTAATCTAGTTATTTCAATAAGTAATTGAATAATAAAAGATTATTTTAACTGAGTATGGTCGTGCAGTAGATACCTGCGAAAAAAGATCCACTAATAAACTGGAAGCCTACGAAAAGGATTCACTGATTCACTAATAAATTAGAAACCTATCAGTTTCACTAATTCACATAGTACACAGTACATTTCAGTTTTCGCATTGAAACTTTTATGTAAATATAAAATATTTTATATCTATACCTTCATTACTATACTGACATAATAAACACTGTGCCTGTAAAGATATGTAGTAAGATACGTTAAATGCGCAAGTTACCTTTTTTTAACGTATTTTCAATTAAATGGCCTTTTGTCTTTTTTACTTTTACGTTATTTGTCGAAAATTGATCGCTTGTGATGCGGTCCGCGGTAGTATGAAACCCCAAACTCTTCCTGAGTTTAAGTATGGCCGTCAGGTGCTTTTAAGTTGGAAACCACTGATATAGAAGTACCTAATATTGAATATAGTTCATCAATTGAAGTAGTCGTAGAGACAGGGTGTGCACATTTTACTGCCAGTATGAACATTGTAGTAATACGTGTTTTTCTCTCGACATTAATAGGTGTGAACAAATAGTATTAATGCTGCTCTCTCTCTCTCTCTCTCTCTCTCTCTCTCTCTCTCTCTCTCTCTCTATATATATATATATATATATATATATATATATATATATATATATGTGTGTGTGTGTGTGTGTGTGTGTGATGTTATTCAATTTGTTTCTTCTTCAAGTAGTATAATTTCGTATATTCTTTTTTATGTGATGAATAACATCACAAATTTATATAATTACTGCAAGAAACGTCGAGTTACTTATATAGAAAATTATATATATATATATGTAACGTAACGAAAATATGGTCCCCTACGTTACATAAATCAATTTATAAGTTTTAAAAATAAAATAAAAATAATAGTTATCCATACTCGTAAAAGGTCAGAAACCCAATCCATTATTGAATAAATGAATTCCTCAATAAGAATACAAGGTAGAAAGAAAAAAATTAATAATGTTAATAAATACAAACCTCAAAGTTCAGTGAAAGGTGTAAACAACAGACATTGACAAATGATGTAAAAAACTAGCTTGGACTATTTTATAATATTTGATGTTTTAAATGAGAGGAGAATGAGTAGTTCTTACATGACTTATTTCATAAAAATGTACCTGTTATTACGTTGTATCATGTTGTATTATTATCATGATAGTTATGTTATTTTTTGTGTGTAACAAGTGGAGTTATTCTTTTAAAAGAATACCAATTAACTAATTAGTATGTATTGTCAATATATCATTAGAGAGCTGTTGTTAAACTCATTAATTAATTACCAATTAATTTCATTTTATGTGTTATCCGTATATCATTATAAAGCTTTTGTTAGACTTTATATAGTTAAATGTTTGTATACATGTACTTAGATAGTAGGCTGATTATAATTGTAAACTTGGCCAGAAAGGCTATAATTGTTAATGAGGTACAAAAGGGTTTAGTGTAATCATGTCATAAACAAATGAAGAATTCTATAATAATGCAGGTAGTAACAAATTAAAATCAGAAGTAGATAAAAGTATAATGATAGGCCTAACAACCAGTAACATTATATAGTAAGTCAGATCAGAAAGGTTAAGTAAAGAAATTTGTAACAAATACTAAATAGAATCTAATGAGTTAGGAGAAGTTAATAATAATTGCTAATAACAAATAAATAAATTCAATTTAAATAAATTCTCATAATGCAATAGTGCAATGATACCGATAGATAATGTTTTGTAACAGAAAAATAATACTTGTTAAAGTAAGTAGATTAAGAGGAAACGACAGCAAAATATATAAAATTTAGTAACAAACAATAGGTAAAATTATAATAGGATTAAATGGAAATTTAGTAAAGGATTATTTTGATGAGTGTAAGAACATTGTATGATAATGGTTATAGTATAATATAATATCCAATAAGATAGAAAAAATGGTTGTCAGGGACGACGAGAGAGTAGAATTTGTTGATTCGATTATTGAATAATTTTCCATGAACGAAGACGATTTAGTTTGAAGACACTCAGAAAAGATTTGATTAATTTAAATAAAAACAATACAATTGGGAAGCAAATTGAGTATTAAATCACCATAGTATGGTCCACTGACATTCAACCGTCTTATATAACTGAACAATCATAAACCTGTACATGTAAATTAACGAAAAATATAAAGGAAGAACTCTAATAGTAAAACTCGATATAATGAACAAATATTAACTTAATTAATCAACCAAAACAGAGAAATAACTACCTGAATAAAGTGATATAATCCAATAACATAAAAAACGAAAATGAAACACAAAATTATATTTGAACTTCAGTTTCTACAATTCAATAGAAAAAACGTAGTTGGACACGAAACTCGTTGAAGCACGTAACTACAAAACTCGGACATTGGTGAACAAAAGAAGCGGCATTTCTGCATCATCCCAGGACCAAGAATTTAACTTTTATTTCAAACTTGGAGAGAAGATTGGCGAGGATAAATTCATCTGCATTCGCTATTGACCAAACACTACGAAGAGGTTAGCTGTACACTGCCTTATCGAGTCACGATGCCCAGCGGACGGTAAACTACAATTATTTTAAATAATATTTAATAAGAACTTAATTCTATATTGTAATACCTTGTAATCCTATTTATGCATTTTCTGACCTTACTAAAAGTTGAAAGAACCTTCACGCCCTGTGTTTAAAGAAATATAAAATCATAACTAAAATAATATAAAACCCTGAATCCGATCGATAATCGATTACTTCTAATATATAGACTTTTGTATCTCCGTAAAGAAAAAACTTTGTTGGCAAGAAATGTTAAAATATTAATAAAGAATCCTTTCAGAATTTAACGATATCTTCTCGTTTATATAATATTTAGTGTAGTGTGAACAAGATATAATATAAGTAGAGAGTGTAACTGAGAATTATTGTACGCGGTGGACTAACCTACAATTTTCAGCTGTCTGGGAACCACAGCGCTATTCGCGGACTGCTTTGGTATTAAAGAGTACCAAATATTATATACCACAAAACAAATATTATATATACTAATTAAAGAGAAGACGTAAGGGTTAAGTTATAAATTGGCGAACCCAACAGTGGGGCTTAACGTTGACACACGTTAAGTTATAAATTGGCGCTCAACTTGTGTAGGGCTTAAGTTAAGTAAAACGTTGATTTCAAAAATATTACTTAACTCGAGCAGGCAACTGTTGGAGACAAAAAATGCATAATACCAGAGGTAGGTCGAAGAAGAGGGCAGAAGACATGGAGAAGGAAGACGGTGGACAGGAACAAGAATTAGAAGTAGTCACAGATAGTGAAATGGAACAACAGACAGGCGATAAAGAAGAAACTGAAGTCATTGTGAACAAGGAAAGAGAAGTAATTGAAGAGGATGCCCAAGGGGACAAACCAGAGAAAGCGGGAACCAGAGAAGAACGAAACTGGCAGGAAATGATGAAATTCATGGCAGAACAATTTAGGAAACAGGAGGAAAACTCAAAGAAAACAAATGAGGAAAATAAGGAAAATTTAAAGAAAATAAATGAGGAAAACAAGGAGAATTTTAGGAAACAGGAGAAGAAATTTGACAAAATAGACGAAAATTTTAGGAAACAGGAGGAAACCTCAAAACTGATGAACGAGAAGTTCGATAAAAACAATGAAAGCTTAATCCAAATTAACGAAAGGTTTGATAGGAACGATGAGAGTATAAAACAAATGAAGGAGGAGATCAGACAAATAAATGAAGAGAATTTAAGGCAGATTAATGAAAGAATTGAGAATGTCCATGTGACAATTAACCAAAAGGTGGACAAAAATAATGAGGAAAGGAAACAAGAAATAGCCGAAACAAATGAGAAGTTCGAAAAACCAACGAAACAGTAATACAAATCTGTGAGGAAATACAAAATAAAATCAATGACATAAAAAGTGAAAATAAAACGATGGTTGAAGGACTCCAACAAGAGACTGTAGAAAGATGCGAGAAGATTAAACAAGAGGTACATCAAATACGGGAGGAGAATAAGGAAGGAATAAAACAAGTACAGACTGACATGGGTGAACGACTGGAGAGAGTGTATGATAATTTAAACAATGTCGAAAGCCAAGTAAGTACGAATAAAGGGAAGATCGAGGAAATCCGTCGACGCGAAATACAGATACAAGAAGAAGTGGATTCATGGCGGGATAGAACATGCCAGCATAATCATATCATCAACAACGATAACCGGGAGTCAATCAATTTTCGGAGTTACAAGCGTAACCGTATGGAGTTTTTGAAAAGGTTAGAAGAAATGATAACACGGAATAGAGAGAACCGTTGGAATATTATCCGAGGAATGATCGACGAAATGTTTAAGGATACCTACGACAATTGGTGGACGGCAGTACGTCCCGATATTCAAGATATAACAGAGTTCAAAAAACAGTTCAGGGAAAAGTATTGGTCGGAGTCGACCCAAAATATGGTAAGAAATATTTTAAGCAATGGTCGATGTGAGGCAAACGTAGGACAATCTCTCACATCATACTTCCTAGGCAAGGTGTGCATGGCCCGTAATCTAGAGCCCAGAATTCCTGAGGAGTGTTTGGTAATACAACTATCATACCATTATGATGAAGGGATAAAGAACGCTCGTGTATGCAGCCAGATTACAACTATCCAAGCCATGGCAAAATTTTTAGAAAATTATGAACATGAGACCCAGTATCAACGGAACCGAATGTTAAACACTAAATACAATAGATACAATGGCAACGACCATCAACAAAGTTCAAGCCATGTTAATAACAATCAAACCAGAATAGTAACCCGAACAGAACTCAGAATAACCACCCAAATAATAATCAGAGGAATAATAATTATCGGGGTAATAACCATCATAATTACCGCGATAATCGGAATAATAGAGGAGATGGGGACAACCGACCCAATAACTACCGACACAATGTGAATTATATATACTCTCGACCTCAAAATAATCAGAGACGGTATTACCTGAGGACACACCATAACCACCACTATTATAATCAGTCACAACGCGAGAACGAATACCAATACGGAAGAAATTATAGACCAACGGACAATAATCCAGAGGACATACATGAACCACTACAGAACCAGCCCCAAAACCCACCGGAAACCAGGGAGGATGAGGGAAGCCGTCATTTAAACTAACAGAGGCAGTGAGAACTGAAGACCACCCATCATCAATGACTAACAAGACGGACGTGAAAAGATTAAGAATAAACCCCAAAATTGTAAAAGAAGTAAGAACGTCGTACTATATGTATTAAGAAGAAATGAGTTTAAATATATAAGAAAAACCCCAAAAAATTCTAAAGGAAGTAAGAACGTCTTACTATATGTATTAAGAAGAAATTAGATTAAATATATAAGAATAAACCCCAAAATTCTAAAAGAAGTAAGAACGTCTTACTATATGTATTAAGAAGAAATTAGTTTAAATATATAAGAATAAACCCCAAAAATTCTAAAAGAAGTAAGAACGTCTTACTATATATATTAAGAAGAAATTATTTTAAATATATAAGAATAAACCCCAAAATTCTAAAAAGTAAGTACGTCTTACTATATGTATTAAGAAGAAATTATTTTAAATATATAAGAAAAACCCCAAAAAATTCTAAAGGAAGTAAGAACGTCTTACTATATTTTAATGTAAAATTACAAGCGTAGATTGTATAGTAGTATTGATGTGTGATCTTCAATCACTTCTGCCCCGCGATGGAGCGCCAACTTGTAATGTAAAATTACAAGTGTTATTATTATCGGTTTGTATTTTGGTGTGTTCGTGTGGGTGTAGACACGCACTGGTATCTACGATAATGTTGTTTATTAAAAGATGTAATCGTAATTGTTAAGGTTATTGGTGTTATTGTATTGTTTTTAATGGGTACGTAATAATAGTTCACTCCTTTTATTTTAAAATGGTTCGCGCACTTTTTTTAAAAATAAAACTTCTTCTTTTGTCTTGAGCGGCGTGGCCTATTCGTTTGATGGTTGATCGTAGACTGTTCTGCTCCTCTGAAGCGTCTCTCGGTTGTCTGTCGAAAGTCATTCATTCCATTGGCTGGAGACGTTGTACTCTCTGACCCAAAGGCCTTTGTTTTATTAAAATATTTAATTTTTTGACAAAATCGAGTTTGGTGTGGAGGCTTTTTGACGTCATCACTGGTACAAAAATTTAACTGGAAAGTTTAAAATTATCATAACTTTCTTAATTTAGTCCTATCGTTAATTGGTTGATATCAGTGAATTCAGGACGTTTTGCTTGTTAATTTAAGTCCAAAAACGCTTATTTTCCGTTCATCACTACTATCACAATAACGATTTTATTTGTTATTTCTGGTGTATCTTATTTTTATAAGTCCGTTACACCAGATTTTACTTAATTATAATAAAACACTCCTTAAATAAACACTTTGAGTCTATATCTCAATTGGTTTAATATACAATTTGGGAATAATTGTTCCCTACACAAATCTTGTTATGGCGTCATTAAGCGTCCATGTTAGATTATTCATAAATATGCTTAGAACTAATTTTTCTTATTTAAAAGGATCATATTACTATCTAATAATACTAGTAATGTTTATTTACACAATTTTACACTATAATATTTATATATGACTGTGGTTAATTTAATATTTACATAGTTTCAGTCCTCTCCTATCTCTCTTATACAATTTTTCACCTTATTTTTGGTCTTCTCTATATAAATCATATCATGTAATGATTATAATTAGTGTACACACATAGTACCTAATTTATTATATATAATGGTTATCTTTTAATTGGTTCAGAACTCTTCAATCTTTCAGTAATGGCTCTGTTTATGTTGTGTCATATCATAGTAGTCATTTATTTTTTCTAATACAACAACTAAATTGTTATTGTTCTATTTGGTTTGGATTCCCAAAGTAGCATTAGATATTATTCTAACTTTTGGTAATGTTTCCAATTACTTTTACACAAGTTTATATGCTATATTTTTCATAAATAACTTGTTTGTCATTGTTTGTTTACATTTGGTTTTCTTCATAATAGTCATTTGGTTTTTAATTGTTTGTATATAATATGACTGTTTTTATGGTCATTATCTGTTCTCAAAGTATCATTGGGATTTCCTCTTACTACTGGTAACAATTGTAACACTCTGTGCTCAATATTTGATACAGTATTTTTCTTAACTAATTAGCTATACAATGGTTCAGCTTACTTCTGGTCATATGTACACAGTGAGTTAGTTTACAATAATTTAGTTACAATATTGTTCTTATCATGTTCAGAATCTGTTCTCATTGTATTATCAGATATTTATCTCACTACTGGTAATACTCTTATAAACATTGATATTGGTTTTGATACTGTACTTTGCCTAACTAAATTGGCATACTTTTCTCATCTCTGCTATTCTCTGTGCCATTATGTTTGATTTGTTCTATTTACATTGTTTTGCAATATATTACATTGTCTCTCAATATTTATTATTACTACTTATAATAAATTCTCGTTTGATAACATAGTTGATGATCATATATTTATACTAATATGTATCATTTTCTGTTGTAATAGGTCTCTTCCTTGTGGGTTGTGTAACAATGTACCATCTGTTTTAGTGCAGTATTTTTCTACTACTAAACTGACTTCACTACGGTATATTAACATAATACTTTACCTATTTTGTTACACATGTTTATACAATTCCTTCTTAAACACTAACACAAATCTTTTTTGTATTATTTACAATATTTTTCTGGTCAATGGTGGAACTTAATTCCTGTCATTGTTTGATACTTAACAAATGTCTTTTATTTGTTGTCAGTTCTCTATGAACAATAATATAATTGTTCTATTTTGTTCTAATCTGGTGGTCTTATGATTATGTGTATTGATTACAACTTTATTAAATTAGTCACACTCATTGTCTGTGTTTATTTGACTATTTTTTAATTTTTGTTGTTTCATCATGAATTTAACATATTTCTCACACTGTAAACTTCATCACTGTAATTGTTTGTGTGGTTTATTCAGTTGAAATTAGTTAGTTATTCACAGGTTTCACATTTGTATTAAGTACACACGGTAATTGTTTGTGGTTCCTTAAATGTTTCACACTGGTTTTCTTTTCACATTTATAATCACTTACATTGTCTTTAGTATACGTGGTTTATGTTGAGTCCTTATATCTTCTGTCCATCTTCTTTCTTCTTCTTGGTGCTCTTCCTGGTCCTTCTTCTTTCTTCTTCTTCCTATATCTTCATTGTAGTTGCTATTTTTATTTATCTCCATTGTTGTTGGAGCTTGTTGGTCCTTGTTTCGTTGATTCCCCTCACTGTTGGATCCTATTGGGTCTAGTTACTGATATTTTGTTTTGGGCTTGTGGCATTTTTCCTTCTTCATTTTGTATTTAATGTTGATATATTAGTATTCTCTTCTTCATTGTTGGATTTTTTATTAATATATTTGTAGATACACACTTATACACACTTAGGTTTATTTATCTAGATATATTTCCATGTTTTTCTCATACTTGACGTTACATTAGTTTATATTATGTAACTACTATATTTTTGGTACTGTTACATATGCCTTCCTATAAGAATTGATTAATTCTGAATTATTATAATATATTTTTCATTGAAGAATTCATCAATTGTTGTACATTCCATGTTGATTCACATGTTTTTTCCATATATCCCTTCACTTTCTTCTATTTGAATCGTATTTATATCTTCTCTATGTAATCATCTCCCTTGTTTATTTAGTTCCCTAATTCCCTAACATAAGTTTAGCTGGGGCAGTTTAGAGCGGCTCACTTTGGGTATTCAACTCTACTGGCCATACTAACTTCAATAAATATGGAGGCAAATCATCTCCTTCAATAATAATAAATGATTGCTGGCATTACTCTTCAGTCAATTCATCTCAAATCATCAAAAATAATAATAGTGGTCGTTCTTCCGACAAATAATAAATATCCTTGGGATTAATTCATGCATCTGCGGTTTATACATTGTTATTCTCTCTTTTCTTGATTCAACTTAACTATATTCTTCACATATTATAGGGATAGTTAGTTTTACACTTCCTCACTGGTATACTCTCATGATTATCTTCGTTAGTATATTATTTTTTCATTCTTCATTATCATTGATTAATCTCTTCATTAGGTTTTCACTTTGAATGTCGTCTTGTCATATTCTTCATCTCAGGTTTCATTCTTCTAGATATAATTCATAAGTACATTTGTTTTTCTTCTTCTTCATGGTTTGTATTTGGTATTTATATTCCATGTGGTATTGGCTTCTTCTCTAGTAACATACATCATAAACAATGTGGTTGTGTGTGGTGGTTTGTCTACATTAATACATTACTTTGGTTTCATTTTTCCAACTTCTCATTTGTTCCTTCTTCTCTCTTTTTTCAATAGTACGGGTAAGATGTTCTTATTTACTTGTTGACGTGGCTATTGGAATTAACATGTATCATACGTACATTTGTGCCATGGTTGGAAGGTGTCTTTCTCGTATATCATTTTTATTAGTACGGGTGAGATGTTAATATTTACTGGTTGACGTGGCTCTTGGAAATTTATGATTTCATCTCATATATGCCGTGGATGTTGTTTGTCTGTCTCGTATATTCATTTTATTTGTATGTTCATTTTATTAGTACTGGTAAGATGTTAAAATTACTTGTTGACGTGGCTCTTGGAAATATTTTTGCCATAGATGTTGTGTGTCGGCCTCGTATATTCATACTCTTCTTCTATAGTACGGGTAAGATGTTATAATTACTGGCTGACTAGGCTCTTGGAAATATTTTTGCCATAGATGTTGTGTGTCGGCCTCGTATATTCATACTCTTCTTTTATTAGTACGGGTAAGATGTTAAAATTACTTGTTGACGTGGCTCTTGGAAATGGTTATGCCTTGGATGGAGTGTGTCAGTCTCGTATATTCATTTTATTAGTACGTTCTTATTAACAAATACAATGTTCTGAATCCTTTACATTAATTCTCTTGAAGTATGTTTTCTTACATTATAAAGTTACAATATATTCAATGTTCAATACATAATTATACAGTTATTTCTCATTTAATATACTCATAATAATTTTCATAATAATAACACATCCTTTTTTCTTTAGTCAACATCTATTGTTATAATCATATTTTCATTTTTCACTCTTAAATAACAATAATCTTCATAGCCACATTTCATTTTTTCATTTTGATATAGTCAATAGTTATATTCATAATTATACCTTCATTTTTCATAACAAATATTTTCATCCTTTACATTATCAATAATAAAATAATCCTTATCGCTATCTTTTCACTTTTGGTCCCATAATTTAATTTTCAATATATTTTTTCATTGAGGTTTGATTATAGGTACCTTTTATCTTCTTTGTAATAGGGTTCTGCAATTCATATGTGTTGTTTAGATTGTTTTTTGTCACAGTATATTGGTCCGGTATATAGCAGTAGTAGCTTCTTTGCAATGCCCTCAATAGTACTAGGGAGTTCTCGATTTTTGATAAGCACTTGGTCTCCCACTTCATATTTGATAATTTTGGGTTGTAACTTTTTGTACTTGAGCCTCAATTTATTCGCTCTTTCAACTGCATTATTATAGAATCGAGTTCTGTTAAATTTGACTTCGGCACTGATTGGAAAATTAATTATCTCTGTGATCTCCCGGGGTGGTCTTTTCTCGTACATAGCCATGTATGGTGTTTCGTCAGTCGATTGGTGGTAGGCTAGATTTAGGAAGTCTTCAGCCGGGGATAAATACTCCTCCCACTTCCTCTGCTGGCTGCGACAGTAGGTTCTTAAAATCCTTCCTACTTCTCTCAACACTCTCTCAGCAGGGTTGCTGTTGGGGTGATACACCGATGTCTTGTATGTTTTTACTCCCAGATGGATCAGTGTTTCCCGCCACTTTCGTCCTCGGAATTGCGTTCCGTGGTCTGTAATTATCATCGATGGTTTACCCACTTCGGGTATATACTTATTTATGACTATTTCTAATATTTTACTGGTTGTCGCTCGATTGAGTGGGTACAGTTTAGTATATTTGGTGTAGTGATCAAATATTATAATGATATACTTATACTGGTGTCTCCCACCACTCCGTGGAAATGGTCCACAAATGTCCAAGAAAATTTTTTCTAGTCTTGCTGTTGATGTAATTGGTATCATAACTCCTTCTCGCTTCTCGTTGCTGCATTTTGCCAGTTGACAAATATTACAACTCTGGACATATTTTCTGACTTTTCTACTCATGTCCTTGAAATGCACATGCTCCTGCAAAGCCTTTATGACCTTCACTGCGCCCATATGACCATAACGTATGTGGTAGTCGATGGTCAATTCTTTTTCTAGGGCTTTGGGAATAACTACCTTCCATCTCTCATCACCTTTATTGTGTTTGGTGAATAACAACTGATTGTGAGTACAGTAATAATGGTTTATGTTTGCATCATTGTTGGCTAGTTTCTGGATAATTAATGATATTTTGGGATCTTGTTGTTGATGATTGATTATGTCAGATAATATATTAGTGAGCTCGGATTTACTCTTCAGTAGGTGGTATACTCTCGCAATGGTTTCCCTCTCTCCTTCAAATGTTTGGGCGTTAATGTTTATCCGGGACAACACGTCTGCAGCTGTGTTGCTTTTTCCGGGTATGTACTCCCATTGTATGTTGTATTCTTGAAGTGTAAGAGTCCATCTTGTCAGTCTTCCGTGTTTTAACTTGCAGTTTTTTAGAAATGAAATGGATTTGTGATCTGTCCTCACTGTTACTGTATATCCTAAAATAAATGTCCTAAATTTTTCGCATGCAAACACTATACTCAATAATTCTTTTTCTGTTGTATGGTAGTTACGTTCGCATTTGTTTAACGTACGGCTTGCGAAACTGATCACTTGATGATGCCCTTCTTGGTCCTCTTGATAGAGTACAGAACCAAGGCTTAGGTCGCTAGCGTCACAATTCATGAAAAACTGTTTATTAAAATTGGGGTGATGCAGCATAACGGTTTCCAGGAACTTTACTTTAATCAATTCAAATGTAGAGTCTTGCTCTGCTCCCCATTTCCATTTTTCTTTCGATGATAGCTGTGCTGAGAATCGAGCTGTCAATTCAGAATAATTATTTTGAAATTTCCGATAATAATTGCAGATTCCGAGGAACGATTGCAGTTGCTTTTTGTTCTTCGGGACGGGGAAACGCTGAATTGCCTCCATTTTCTCCTGGGATGGTGTAATTCCGTATTCTGACAAATTAAACCCCAAGAATTGCACTTCCTTTGCAATTAGTTGTGACTTATCTAGTTTTAAAGTAATGTGGTTGTCTTCCAATTTTTTTCAGTACTTGTGCCACCCGGTCACAGTGCTCCTCCCAATTGTTAGAGGCTATTAAGAGGTCGTCGACATAAACTGTCGTGAACTGTAGTGTGTTGTGACCCAGTATCTCGTCCATGCATTTGACGAATATTGCTACTGAGTTTACTAAACCGAATGGTAGTCTTTTAAAATGGTAGTTTCGGCCTTCAAAGATAAAAGCAGTGTATTTTCTACTGTTCGGATGCAGCTCAACCTGCCAATATCCACATACCGTATCCCATATACTGTAAAATTTTGTACCATAAAATTTCTTTAGTATTTCATCGATTTCTCCAGGCGATGTCCTGTCATTAATTATGGTTTTGTTAAGTTCACGAGCATCTAAACAAATTCGTACTGCACCATTCTTTTTTGGTACAGCGACAATAGGGTTGGTGTATGGTGAATTGCTTACTTCTATTATGTCATTCTCTATTAAACGCTGAATTTCCTCTCTTACAGCTTCTTTTAGTGAAAAGGCGATAGGATATGATTTCCGCTTGAACTCTGTCTGGTCTTTGAATTTCAGTTCACATTGGAAATTTTTTATTTTCCCGGGTGTATCAGAAAATACGTGGCGATATTGGTAGTATATATCTATTAATCGTTCCCGTTGTTCCCAAGTTAATTCTTGGCTATTCTGGCTGGTTTTAAATTCTCGGATGCCATTAATTTTCTCCAACCATAAAGCTTCCTCTGGACTGTTGTGTATTCCTTGGTTGATGGCGCCTTCTTGGTGTTCACGGCCTTCCCTGATGTAGTATATTACATGTTCTGAGGGTGCCTTCCTGTATTCTGTCATATTGGCTGCCCACTCTATTTCTTCTGTCTTCATCATCACCGTATTTGTATCCATATTGATGATTGCGGTGTATTTTCTTAAAATATCACAACCAATGAGTAGAGTGAACGGTAGCCCACTGGCTACTAGGAATACCATCTGTATTGTCTTCCCCTTGCTTGATACATCTAATTGTACTTGCTGTCGGATAGTCTTATTCTGACGTCCGGTAGCTCCGATGAGAATTATGTTGCTAATTGGCAATGTGGGTATGGTAGCTTTATTCTCCGATTGGATTCTGTCCAGTTCCATCTTGTCGATTAATGATACGTTTGCACCGGTGTCTATCATTGCTGTGGCATCGGTGTTGTTTACTTTAACGGATATATATACGCAATTTCACTGTTGCTTGTATCGCCGATAATATTTTCCTTTTCTTCCATCAAATCTTTTCTTATATTTTTTAGGTAGTTGTTGTTATATATTTTGCGATGCTTCGAAGATTTTGCGAAAACATCAGACCCAATAGTCCGGTTCAGTGAGGGTGATCTTGGGGTTTTCACTGCCGGTTGGTGTTTAAATTCAGGTCACCGTTTTCGCGTCTTTCTTGAGACGTTGAAGCTACGGGCTCCTGATTTCCAGGTCCATGTCCGTTATGGTATACCTCTGTAGTTTGCGTGGTTGTTCTAGGACTTCCACTGCTGTCACGTCCATTTGACCGATAGCCGGACTCTCTCTCATCTCTGTCACTATTACTAGAATGATTGTGCTGGTGTGGGAAACTCCTCCTTCCTTGATAATAAGTTCTATGGTTTCCACCTCGGCTGGCATGGGTATAGTGGACTCTTCGAAAATGACTATTATTCTGATGACCATTTCCTTGTCTTGGTTGGTGATTAGGAGACTGGTTCTGATACGGCCTGTAGTAGTTATTACCTCTTTGGTAATGCGTATCTCGCTGGTAACCACCAGGACGATGGTTATTATGGTTCCCTCTATTTATGTTATTGCCACCTCCGTCTTGACGTGGTGTTGGTTGATTTTGGAATCTCGGTGGGTTATTAAAATTCCTTCCTGGGTTATTACCATTATTATGAATGGTGGGATTATTGTTTCCAGGCCCTCCTCGATCGTATGTTTGGCTCGGTACTTGTCGACTCCGTTGATAGTATCGTTCTCTCTCGTGGCTTTCGAGTAGGTCGCACATTCCTTGGATTGTTTTTATCTGCGCATTTAATCTTCCCTGTGAGATACCCTGATTAAAATGGTAAGCCAACTTTGTAACCAGGCATTCTTCTGGGATTGCCGGTTCCAAATTCCTTGCCAGGCAAATCTTTCCTAAAAAGTAGGTGGTCGTGGATTGCCTTCCATTCACGTCGAACCTTCCGTTGGTAATGTCGTCCCTTATGATGTTCTGTGTGGCCTCCGACCAATACTTTTGCTTGAATGCTGTCTTGAAAGTGTCATAATTACCCACTTCGTGCCGGGTTGCTGTCCACCAGTTGTCAAACGTGTTTTTAAATGATTCATCTAACATACCTTTAATGACAGACCATCTGCTCTCACGGTTTCTTTGTATGATTTCTTCCATTCTCTCTAGGAATTCTAAGGGATTTTTTGAATAGGTCCGGAAATCAACCTGATCTCTTCCTTCTAAATGACTCAAACCGGATAGGAAATTTGGTATGGTTTGCAGACGATGCATTTCGTCTCGGAGGTCGTCCAGTTCTCTCCGTTGACGTTCTGTGGATTGTGTCTTGTCATCGTGTACTTGTTGCTTGATCGCGTCTACCCTTCCAGAAACTTCTTCACACTTATCCTTCAACGTTGATTGCGCTGCCTTCATCTTTGTTTGCTCTTGTGTTATTACATCTAGTTGGGTATCGTGGGTTTTCTTCACATCACTAATACGTTGGTTGAGGTCCATTTCCGTCTGTATTAGTTTTAGGTTGGTACTTTCTCCTTCTTTCCGCACTTCAGACATCTCGACATTAATTTCCGTCGTTAATATGGCCATTTGTTTTTCTATTTCCTCGACACTTTCTCCCAATCTTCTCTCAACCATTTCCACTGTATTTTTAGCGGTCTCTTCCATCTTGTTATTGTTGACACTTATCTGTTGCCATATATTTTCGTGATCAGCTTGTATGGTCTCAACATCTCGATTAAGTTTAGCGTTGATCCCATCAATTTTCTGGTTAGTTTGATCAATCTTCACTCCCAACTCTGTCGATAAATCTTCTTTCATGATGGCCATTTTCTTCTCCAACAATTCTTCGGTTTTCCTTTGACCCTCTTCCATTCTCCTGTTCGTCTCGTTTATCTGGTGATTAAATTCTTCCTTTAACAACTCCATATGTTTCTGGTTTTCCCTTTGGCCTTCTTCTATTTTTCGGTTTGTGGATTTACTCGTCTCATCCAGCTTCTTGATCAACTCTTCCCTTGTGGACTGGTTCTCCTCCTTTGATGATTTTTGACCTTCTTCCATTTTATTATTCAAGTCCTCCTTGGTGGATCGACTGGCTTCTTCTATCTTCTTGTTTATTGATTCCTCCATCCTCATCAACATTTCGATGATGTACCTGTCTTGAGTTTGCACCGGTCTCTCGGGTTGTCCATCCTCCGGTAGAATTTCTTGTGGTGTTACTTCCGGTAGAACTCCTCGAGATATTATTTCCGGCTCCTCTATAGGCTGCTGAACCCCTCCGCTGGTTCAATTGGTTTGTCCTTTGTTTCTAGTAGAACTTCTTCTACATCTTCCGTCGACATGGCCTCTTTTTCTTCTGTTCTGGTCTCCTTCTCCACTTCGGTTGCCCTCTTCCTCGATGTTGATCTCGATTTTGACCTTGATTTTAATCTGCTGGTGTACATCTTGCTGTACTGGTAATGTACCTGCTGTCTTTTCACGAATTGGATTGATTAGGTCTCTAGTTATTTTGTAATTTCCCTAAATCGTGCTCAGACGTTGGGCGCCAACTTTTAATGTAAAATTACAAGTGTAGATTGTATAGTAGTATTGATGTGTGATCTTCAATCACTTCTGCCCCGCGATGGAGCGCCAACTTGTAATGTAAAATTACAAGTGTTATTATTATCGGTTTGTATTTTGGTGTGTTCGTGTGGGTGTAGACACGCACTGGTATCTACGATAATGTTGTTTATTAAAAGATGTAATCGTAATTGTTAAGGTTATTGGTGTTATTGTATTGTTTTTAATGGGTACGTAATAATAGTTCACTCCTTTTATTTTAAAATGGTTCGCGCACTTTTTTTAAAATAAAACTTCTTCTTTTGTCTTGAGCGGCGTGGCCTATTCGTTTGATGGTTGATCGTAGACTGTTCTGCTCCTCTGAAGCGTCTCTCGGTTGTCTGTCGAAAGTCATTCATTCCATTGGCTGGAGACGTTGTACTCTCTGACCCAAAGGCCTTTGTTTTATTAAAATATTTAATTTTTTGACAAAATCGAGTTTGGTGTGGAGGCTTTTTGACGTCATCACTGGTACAAAAATTTAACTGGAAAGTTTAAAATTATCATAACTTTCTTAATTTACGTCCTATCGTTAATTGGTTGATATCAGTGAATTCAGGACGTTTTGCTTGTTAATTTAAGTCCAAAAACGCTTATTTTCCGTTCATCACTACTATCACAATAACGATTTTATTTGTTATTTCTGGTGTATCTTATTTTTATAAGTCCGTTACACCAGATTTTACTTAATTATAATAAAACACTCCTTAAATAAACACTTTGAGTCTATATCTCAATTGGTTTAATATACAATTTGGGAATAATTGTTCCCTACACAAATCTTGTTATGGCGTCATTAAGCGTCCATGTTAGATTATTCATAAATATGCTTAGAACTAATTTTTCTTATTTAAAAGGATCATATTACTATCTAATAATACTAGTAATGTTTATTTACACAATTTTACACTATAATATTTATATATGACTGTGGTTAATTTAATATTTACATAGTTTCAGTCCTCTCCTATCTCTCTTATACAATTTTTCACCTTATTTTTGGTCTTCTCTATATAAATCATATCATGTAATGATTATAATTAGTGTACACACATAGTACCTAATTTATTATATATAATGGTTATCTTTTAATTGGTTCAGAACTCTTCAATCTTTCAGTAATGGCTCTGTTTATGTTGTGTCATATCATAGTAGTCATTTATTTTTTCTAATACAACAACTAAATTGTTATTGTTCTATTTGGTTTGGATTCCCAAAGTAGCATTAGATATTATTCTAACTTTTGGTAATGTTTCCAATTACTTTTACACAAGTTTATATGCTATATTTTTCATAAATAACTTGTTTGTCATTGTTTGTTTACATTTGGTTTTCTTCATAATAGTCATTTGGTTTTTAATTGTTTGTATATAATATGACTGTTTTTATGGTCATTATCTGTTCCCAAAGTATCATTGGGATTTCCTCTTACTACTGGTAACAATTGTAACACTCTGTGCTCAATATTTGATACAGTATTTTTCTTAACTAATTAGCTATACAATGGTTCAGCTTACTTCTGGTCATATGTACACAGTGAGTTAGTTTACAATAATTTAGTTACAATATTGTTCTTATCATGTTCAGAATCTGTTCTCATTGTATTATCAGATATTTATCTCACTACTGGTAATACTCTTATAAACATTGATATTGGTTTTGATACTGTACTTTGCCTAACTAAATTGGCATACTTTTCTCATCTCTGCTATTCTCTGTGCCATTATGTTTGACTTGTTCTATTTACATTGTTTTGCAATATATTACATTGTCTCTCAATATTTATTATTACTACTTATAATAAATTCTCGTTTGATAACATAGTTGATGATCATATATTTATACTAATATGTATCATTTTCTGTTGTAATAGGTCTCTTCCTTGTGGGTTGTGTAACAATGTACCATCTGTTTTAGTGCAGTATTTTTCTACTACTAAACTGACTTCACTACGGTATATTAACATAATACTTTACCTATTTTGTTACACATGTTTATACAATTCCTTCTTAAACACTAACACAAATCTTTTTTGTATTATTTACAATATTTTTCTGGTCAATGGTGGAACTTAATTCCTGTCATTGTTTGATACTTAACAAATGTCTTTTATTTGTTGTCAGTTCTCTATGAACAATAATATAATTGTTCTATTTTGTTCTAATCTGGTGGTCTTATGATTATGTGTATTGATTACAACTTTATTAAATTAGTCACACTCATTGTCTGTGTTTATTTGACTATTTTTTAATTTTTGTTGTTTCATCATGAATTTAACATATTTCTCACACTGTAAACTTCATCACTGTAATTGTTTGTGTGGTTTATTCAGTTGAAATTAGTTAGTTATTCACAGGTTTCACATTTGTATTAAGTACACACGGTAATTGTTTGTGGTTCCTTAAATGTTTCACACTGGTTTTCTTTTCACATTTATAATCACTTACATTGTCTTTAGTATACGTGGTTTATGTTGAGTCCTTATATCTTCTGTCCATCTTCTTTCTTCTTCTTGGTGCTCTTCCTGGTCCTTCTTCTTTCTTCTTCTTCCTATATCTTCATTGTAGTTGCTATTTTTATTTATCTCCATTGTTGTTGGAGCTTGTTGGTCCTTGTTTCGTTGATTCCCCTCACTGTTGGATCCTATTGGGTCTAGTTACTGATATTTTGTTTTGGGCTTGTGGCATTTTTCCTTCTTCATTTTGTATTTAATGTTGATATATTAGTATTCTCTTCTTCATTGTTGGATTTTTTATTAATATATTTGTAGATACACACTTATACACACTTAGGTTTATTTATCTAGATATATTTCCATGTTTTTCTCATACTTGACGTTACATTAGTTTATATTATGTAACTACTATATTTTTGGTACTTTTACATATGCCTTCCTATAAGAATTGATTAATTCTGAATTATTATAATATATTTTTCATTGAAGAATTCATCAATTGTTGTACATTCCATGTTGATTCACATGTTTTTTCCATATATCCCTTCACTTTCTTCTATTTGAATCGTATTTATATCTTCTCTATGTAATCATCTCCCTTGTTTATTTAGTTCCCTAATTCCCTAACATAAGTTTAGCTGGGGCAGTTTAGAGCGGCTCACTTTGTGTATTCAACTCTACTGGCCATACTAACTTCAATAAATATGGAGGCAAATCATCTCCTTCAATAATAATAAATGATTGCTGGCATTACTCTTCAGTCAATTCATCTCAAATCATCAAAAATAATAATAGTGGTCGTTCTTCCGACAAATAATAAATATCCTTGGGATTAATTCACGCATCTGCGGTTTATACATTGTTATTCTCTCTTTTCTTGATTCAACTTAACTATATTCTTCACATATTATAGGGATAGTTAGTTTTACACTTCCTCACTGGTATACTCTCATGATTATCTTCGTTAGTATATTATTTTTTCATTCTTCATTATCATTGATTAATCTCTTCATTAGGTTTTCACTTTGAATGTCGTCTTGTCATATTCTTCATCTCAGGTTTCATTCTTCTAGATATAATTCATAAGTACATTTGTTTTTCTTCTTCTTCATGGTTTGTATTTGGTATTTATATTCCATGTGGTATTGGCTTCTTCTCTAGTAACATACATCATAAACAATGTGGTTGTGTGTGGTGGTTTGTCTACATTAATACATTACTTTGGTTTCATTTTTCCAACTTCTCATTTGTTCCTTCTTCTCTCTTTTTTCAATAGTACGGGTAAGATGTTCTTATTTACTTGTTGACGTGGCTATTGGAATTAACATGTATCATACGTACATTTGTGCCATGGTTGGAAGGTGTCTTTCTCGTATATCATTTTTATTAGTACGGGTGAGATGTTAATATTTACTGGTTGACGTGGCTCTTGGAAATTTATGATTTCATCTCATATATGCCGTGGATGTTGTTTGTCTGTCTCGTATATTCATTTTATTTGTATGTTCATTTTATTAGTACGAGTAAGATGTTAAAATTACTTGTTGACGTGGCTCTTGGAAATATTTTTGCCATAGATGTTGTGTGTCGGCCTCGTATATTCATACTCTTCTTCTATAGTACGGGTAAGATGTTATAATTACTGGCTGACTAGGCTCTTGGAAATATTTTTGCCATAGATGTTGTGTGTCGGCCTCGTATATTCATACTCTTCTTTTATTAGTACGGGTAAGATGTTAAAATTACTTGTGACGTGGCTCTTGGAAATGGTTATGCCTTGGATGGAGTGTGTCAGTCTCGTATATTCATTTTATTAGTACGTTCTTATTAACAAATACAATGTTCTGAATCCTTTACATTAATTCTCTTGAAGTATGTTTTCTTACATTATAAAGTTACAATATATTCAATGTTCAATACATAATTATACAGTTATTTCTCATTTAATATACTCATAATAATTTTCATAATAATAACACATCCTTTTTTCTTTAGTCAACATCTATTGTTATAATCATATTTTCATTTTTCACTCTTAAATAACAATAATCTTCATAGCCACATTTCATTTTTTCATTTTGATATAGTCAATAGTTATATTCATAATTATACCTTCATTTTTCATAACAAATATTTTCATCCTTTACATTATCAATAATAAAATAATCCTTATCGCTATCTTTTCACTTTTGGTCCCATAATTTAATTTTCAATATATTTTTTCATTGAGGTTTGATTATAGGTACCTTTTATCTTCTTTGTAATAGGGTTCTGCAATTCATATGTGTTGTTTAGATTGTTTTTTGTCACAGTATATTGGTCCGGTATATAGCAGTAGTAGCTTCTTTGCAATGCCCTCAATAGTACTAGGGAGTTCTCGATTTTTGATAAGCACTTGGTCTCCCACTTCATATTTGATAATTTTGGGTTGTAACTTTTTGTACTTGAGCCTCAATTTATTCGCTCTTTCAACTGCATTATTATAGAATCGAGTTCTGTTAAATTTGACTTCGGCACTGATTGGAAAATTAATTATCTCTGTGATCTCCCGGGGTGGTCTTTTCTCGTACATAGCCATGTATGGTGTTTCGTCAGTCGATTGGTGGTAGGCTAGATTTAGGAAGTCTTCAGCCGGGGATAAATACTCCTCCCACTTCCTCTGCTGGCTGTGACAGTAGGTTCTTAAAATCCTTCCTACTTCTCTCAACACTCTCTCAGCAGGGTTGCTGTTGGGGTGATACACCGATGTCTTGTATGTTTTTACTCCCAGATGGATCAGTGTTTCCCGCCACTTTCGTCCTCGGAATTGCGTTCCGTGGTCTGTAATTATCATCGATGGTTTACCCACTTCGGGTATATACTTATTTATGACTATTTCTAATATTTTACTGGTTGTCGCTCGATTGAGTGGGTACAGTTTAGTATATTTGGTGTAGTGATCAAATATTATAATGATATACTTATACTGGTGTCTCCCACCACTCCGTGGAAATGGTCCACAAATGTCCAAGAAAATTTTTTCTAGTCTTGCTGTTGATGTAATTGGTATCATAACTCCTTCTCGCTTCTCGTTGCTGCATTTTGCCAGTTGACAAATATTACAACTCTGGACATATTTTCTGACTTTTCTACTCATGTCCTTGAAATGCACATGCTCCTGCAAAGCCTTTATGACCTTCACTGCGCCCATATGACCATAACGTATGTGGTAGTCGATGGTCAATTCTTTTTCTAGGGCTTTGGGAATAACTACCTTCCATCTCTCATCACCTTTATTGTGTTTGGTGAATAACAACTGATTATGAGTACAGTAATAATGGTTTATGTTTGCATCATTGTTGGCTAGTTTCTGGATAATTAATGATATTTTGGGATCTTGTTGTTGATGATTGATTATGTCAGATAATATATTAGTGAGCTCGGATTTACTCTTCAGTAGGTGGTATACTCTCGCAATGGTTTCCCTCTCTCCTTCAAATGTTTGGGCGTTAATGTTTATCCGGGACAACACGTCTGCAGCTGTGTTGCTTTTTCCGGGTATGTACTCCCATTGTATGTTGTATTCTTGAAGTGTAAGAGTCCATCTTGTCAGTCTTCCGTGTTTTAACTTGCAGTTTTTTAGAAATGAAATGGATTTGTGATCTGTCCTCACTGTTACTGTATATCCTAAAATAATGTCCTAAATTTTTCGCATGCAAACACTATACTCAATAATTCTTTTTCTGTTGTATGGTAGTTACGTTCGCATTTGTTTAACGTACGGCTTGCGAAACTGATCACTTGATGATGCCCTTCTTGGTCCTCTTGATAGAGTACAGAACCAAGGCTTAGGTCGCTAGCGTCACAATTCATGAAAAACTGTTTATTAAAATTGGGGTGATGCAGCATAACGGTTTCCAGGAACTTTACTTTAATCAATTCAAATGTAGAGTCTTGCTCTGCTCCCCATTTCCATTTTTCTTTCGATGATAGCTGTGCTGAGAATCGAGCTGTCAATTCAGAATAATTATTTTGAAATTTCCGATAATAATTGCAGATTCCGAGGAACGATTGCAGTTGCTTTTTGTTCTTCGGGACGGGGAAACGCTGAATTGCCTCCATTTTCTCCTGGGATGGTGTAATTCCGTATTCTGACAAATTAAACCCCAAGAATTGCACTTCCTTTGCAATTAGTTGTGACTTATCTAGTTTTAAAGTAATGTGGTTGTCTTCCAATTTTTTTCAGTACTTGTGCCACCCGGTCACAGTGCTCCTCCCAATTGTTAGAGGCTATTAAGAGGTCGTCGACATAAACTGTCGTGAACTGTAGTGTGTTGTGACCCAGTATCTCGTCCATGCATTTGACGAATATTGCTACTGAGTTTACTAAACCGAATGGTAGTCTTTTAAAATGGTAGTTTCGGCCTTCAAAGATAAAAGCAGTGTATTTTCTACTGTTCGGATGCAGCTCAACCTGCCAATATCCACATACCGTATCCCATATACTGTAAAATTTTGTACCATAAAATTTCTTTAGTATTTCATCGATTTCTCCAGGCGATGTCCTGTCATTAATTATGGTTTTGTTAAGTTCACGAGCATCTAAACAAATTCGTACTGCACCATTCTTTTTTGGTACAGAGACAATAGGGTTGGTGTATGGTGAATTGCTTACTTCTATTATGTCATTCTCTATTAAACGCTGAATTTCCTCTCTTACAGCTTCTTTTAGTGAAAAGGCGATAGGATATGATTTCCGCTTGAACTCTGTCTGGTCTTTGAATTTCAGTTCACATTGGAAATTTTTTATTTTCCCGGGTGTATCAGAAAATACGTGGCGATATTGGTAGTATATATCTATTAATCGTTCCCGTTGTTCCCAAGTTAATTCTTGGCTATTCTGGCTGGTTTTAAATTCTCGGATGCCATTAATTTTCTCCAACCATAAAGCTTCCTCTGGACTGTTGTGTATTCCTTGGTTGATGGCGCCTTCTTGGTGTTCACGGCCTTCCCTGATGTAGTATATTACATGTTCTGAGGGTGCCTTCCTGTATTCTGTCATATTGGCTGCCCACTCTATTTCTTCTGTCTTCATCATCACCGTATTTGTATCCATATTGATGATTGCGGTGTATTTTCTTAAAATATCACAACCAATGAGTAGAGTGAACGGTAGCCCACTGGCTACTAGGAATACCATCTGTATTGTCTTCCCCTTGCTTGATACATCTAATTGTACTTGCTGTCGGATAGTCTTATTCTGACGTCCGGTAGCTCCGATGAGAATTATGTTGCTAATTGGCAATGTGGGTATGGTAGCTTTATTCTCCGATTGGATTCTGTCCAGTTCCATCTTGTCGATTAATGATACGTTTGCACCGGTGTCTATCATTGCTGTGGCATCGGTGTTGTTTACTTTAACGGATATATACGCAATTTCACTGTTGCTTGTATCGCCGATAATATTTTCCTTTTCTTCCATCAAATCTTTTCTTATATTTTTTAGGTAGTTGTTGTTATATATTTTGCGATGCTTCGAAGATTTTGCCAAAACATCAGACCCAATAGTCCGGTTCAGTGAGGGTGATCTTGGGTTTTTCACTGCCGGTTGGTGTTTAAATTCAGGTCACCGTTTTCGCGTCTTTCTTGAGACGTTGAAGCTACGGGCTCCTGATTTCCAGGTCCATGTCCGTTATGGTATACCTCTGTAGTTTGCGTGGTTGTTCTAGGACTTCCACTGCTGTCACTTCCATTTGACCGATAGCCGGACTCTCTCTCATCTCTGTCACTATTACTAGAATGATTGTGCTGGTGTGGGAAACTCCTCCTTCCTTGATAATAAGTTCTATGGTTTCCACCTCGGCTGGCATGGGTATAGTGGACTCTTCGAAAATGACTATTATTCTGATGACCATTTCCTTGTCTTGGTTGGTGATTAGGAGACTGGTTCTGATACGGCCTGTAGTAGTTATTACCTCTTTGGTAATGCGTATCTCGCTGGTAACCACCAGGACGATGGTTATTATGGTTCCCTCTATTTATGTTATTGCCACCTCCGTCTTGACGTGGTGTTGGTTGATTTTGGAATCTCGGTGGGTTATTAAAATTCCTTCCTGGGTTATTACCATTATTATGAATGGTGGGATTATTGTTTCCAGGCCCTCCTCGATCGTATGTTTGGCTCGGTACTTGTCGACTCCGTTGATAGTATCGTTCTCTCTCGTGGCTTTCGAGTAGGTCGCACATTCCTTGGATTGTTTTTATCTGCGCATTTAATCTTCCCTGTGAGATACCCTGATTAAAATGGTAAGCCAACTTTGTAACCAGGCATTCTTCTGGGATTGCCGGTTCCAAATTCCTTGCCAGGCAAATCTTTCCTAAAAAGTAGGTGGTCGTGGATTGCCTTCCATTCACGTCGAACCTTCCGTTGGTAATGTCGTCCCTTATGATGTTCTGTGTGGCCTCCGACCAATACTTTTGCTTGAATGCTGTCTTGAAAGTGTCATAATTACCCACTTCGTGCCGGGTTGCTGTCCACCAGTTGTCAAACGTGTTTTTAAATGATTCATCTAACATACCTTTAATGACAGACCATCTGCTCTCACGGTTTCTTTGTATGATTTCTTCCATTCTCTCTAGGAATTCTAAGGGATTTTTTGAATAGGTCCGGAAATCAACCTGATCTCTTCCTTCTAAATGACTCAAACCGGATAGGAAATTTGGTATGGTTTGCAGACGATGCATTTCGTCTCGGAGGTCGTCCAGTTCTCTCCGTTGACGTTCTGTGGATTGTGTCTTGTCATCGTGTACTTGTTGCTTGATCGCGTCTACCCTTCCAGAAACTTCTTCACACTTATCCTTCAACGTTGATTGCGCTGCCTTCATCTTTGTTTGCTCTTGTGTTATTACATCTAGTTGGGTATCGTGGGTTTTCTTCACATCACTAATACGTTGGTTGAGGTCCATTTCCGTCTGTATTAGTTTTAGGTTGGTACTTTCTCCTTCTTTCCGCACTTCAGACATCTCGACATTAATTTCCGTCGTTAATATGGCCATTTGTTTTTCTATTTCCTCGACACTTTCTCCCAATCTTCTCTCAACCATTTCCACTGTATTTTTAGCGGTCTCTTCCATCTTGTTATTGTTGACACTTATCTGTTGCCATATATTTTCGTGATCAGCTTGTATGGTCTCAACATCTCGATTAAGTTTAGCGTTGATCCCATCAATTTTCTGGTTAGTTTGATCAATCTTCACTCCCAACTCTGTCGATAAATCTTCTTTCATGATGGCCATTTTCTTCTCCAACAATTCTTCGGTTTTCCTTTGACCCTCTTCCATTCTCCTGTTCGTCTCGTTTATCTGGTGATTAAATTCTTCCTTTAACAACTCCATATGTTTCTGGTTTTCCCTTTGGCCTTCTTCTATTTTTCGGTTTGTGGATTTACTCGTCTCATCCAGCTTCTTGATCAACTCTTCCCTTGTGGACTGGTTCTCCTCCTTTGATGATTTTTGACCTTCTTCTATTTTATTATTCAAGTCCTCCTTGGTGGATCGACTGGCTTCTTCTATCTTCTTGTTTATTGATTCCTACATCCTCATCAACATTTCGATGATGTACCTGTCTTGAGTTTGCACCGGTCTCTCGGGTTGTCCATCCTCCGGTAGAATTTCTTGTGGTGTTACTTCCGGTAGAACTCCTCGAGATATTATTTCCGGCTCCTCTATAGGCTGCTGAACCCCCTCCGCTGGTTCAATTGGTTTGTCCTTTGTTTCTAGTAGAACTTCTTCTACATCTTCCGTCGACATGGCCTCTTTTTCTTCTGTTCTGGTCTCCTTCTCCACTTCGGTTGCCCTCTTCCTCGATGTTGATCTCGATTTTGACCTTGATTTTAATCTGCTGGTGTACATCTTGCTGTACTGGTAATGTACCTGCTGTCTTTTCACGAATTGGATTGATTAGGTCTCTAGTTATTTTGTAATTTCCCTAAATCGTGCTCAGACGTTGGGCGCCAACTTTTAATGTAAAATTACAAGTGTAGATTGTATAGTAGTATTGATGTGTGATCTTCAATCACTTCTGCCCCGCGATGGAGCGCCAACTTGTAATGTAAAATTACAAGTGTTATTATTATCGGTTTGTATTTTGGTGTGTTCGTGTGGGTGTAGACACGCACTGGTATCTACGATAATGTTGTTTATTAAAAGATGTAATCGTAATTGTTAAGGTTATTGGTGTTATTGTATTGTTTTTAATGGGTACGTAATAATAGTTCACTCCTTTTATTTTAAAATGGTTCGCGCACTTTTTTTAAAATAAAACTTCTTCTTTTGTCTTGAGCGGCGTGGCCTATTCGTTTGATGGTTGATCGTAGACTGTTCTGCTCCTCTGAAGCGTCTCTCGGTTGTCTGTCGAAAGTCATTCATTCCATTGGCTGGAGACGTTGTACTCTCTGACCCAAAGGCCTTTGTTTTATTAAAATATTTAATTTTTTGACAAAATCGAGTTTGGTGTGGAGGCTTTTTGACGTCATCACTGGTACAAAAATTTAACTGGAAAGTTTAAAATTATCATAACTTTCTTAATTTACGTCCTATCGTTAATTGGTTGATATCAGTGAATTCAGGACGTTTTGCTTGTTAATTTAAGTCCAAAAACGCTTATTTTCCGTTCATCACTACTATCACAATAACGATTTTATTTGTTATTTCTGGTGTATCTTATTTTTATAAGTCCGTTACACCAGATTTTACTTAATTATAATAAAACACTCCTTAAATAAACACTTTGAGTCTATATCTCAATTGGTTTAATATACAATTTGGGAATAATTGTTCCCTACACAAATCTTGTTATGGCGTCATTAAGCGTCCATGTTAGATTATTCATAAATATGCTTAGAACTAATTTTTCTTATTTAAAAGGATCATATTACTATCTAATAATACTAGTAATGTTTATTTACACAATTTTACACTATAATATTTATATATGACTGTGGTTAATTTAATATTTACATAGTTTCAGTCCTCTCCTATCTCTCTTATACAATTTTTCACCTTATTTTTGGTCTTCTCTATATAAATCATATCATGTAATGATTATAATTAGTGTACACACATAGTACCTAATTTATTATATATAATGGTTATCTTTTAATTGGTTCAGAACTCTTCAATCTTTCAGTAATGGCTCTGTTTATGTTGTGCCATATCATAGTAGTCATTTATTTTTTCTAATACAACAACTAAATTGTTATTGTTCTATTTGGTTTGGATTCCCAAAGTAGCATTAGATATTATTCTAACTTTTGGTAATGTTTCCAATTACTTTTACACAAGTTTATATGCTATATTTTTCATAAATAACTTGTTTGTCATTGTTTGTTTACATTTGGTTTTCTTCATAATAGTCATTTGGTTTTTAATTGTTTGTATATAATATGACTGTTTTTATGGTCATTATCTGTTCTCAAAGTATCATTGGGATTTCCTCTTACTACTGGTAACAATTGTAACACTCTGTGCTCAATATTTGATACAGTATTTTTCTTAACTAATTAGCTATACAATGGTTCAGCTTACTTCTGGTCATATGTACATAGTGAGTTAGTTTACAATAATTTAGTTACAATATTGTTCTTATCATGTTCAGAATCTATTCTCATTGTATTATCAGATATTTATCTCACTACTGGTAATACTCTTATAAACATTGATATTGGTTTTGATACTGTACTTTGCCTAACTAAATTGGCATACTTTTCTCATCTCTGCTATTCTCTGTGCCATTATGTTTGACTTGTTCTATTTACATTGTTTTGCAATATATTACATTGTCTCTCAATATTTATTATTACTACTTATAATAAATTCTCGTTTGATAACATAGTTGATGATCATATATTTATACTAATATGTATCATTTTCTGTTGTAATAGGTCTCTTCCTTGTGGGTTGTGTAACAATGTACCATCTGTTTTAGTGCAGTATTTTTCTACTACTAAACTGACTTCACTACGGTATATTAACATAATACTTTACCTATTTTGTTACACATGTTTATACAATTCCTTCTTAAACACTAACACAAATCTTTTTTGTATTATTTACAATATTTTTCTGGTCAGTGGTGGAACTTAATTCCTGTCATTGTTTGATACTTAACAAATGTCTTTTATTTGTTGTCAGTTCTCTATGAACAATAATATAATTGTTCTATTTTGTTCTAATCTGGTGGTCTTATGATTATGTGTATTGATTACAACTTTATTAAATTAGTCACACTCATTGTCTGTGTTTATTTGACTATTTTTTAATTTTTGTTGTTTCATCATGAATTTAACATATTTCTCACACTGTAAACTTCATCACTGTAATTGTTTGTGTGGTTTATTCAGTTGAAATTAGTTAGTTATTCACAGGTTTCACATTTGTATTAAGTACACACGGTAATTGTTTGTGGTTCCTTAAATGTTTCACACTGGTTTTCTTTTCACATTTATAATCACTTACATTGTCTTTAGTATACGTGGTTTATGTTGAGTCCTTATATCTTCTGTCCATCTTCTTTCTTCTTCTTGGTGCTCTTCCTGGTCCTTCTTCTTTCTTCTTCTTCCTATATCTTCATTGTAGTTGCTATTTTTATTTATCTCCATTGTTGTTGGAGCTTGTTGGTCCTTGTTTCGTTGATTCCCCTCACTGTTGGATCCTATTGGGTCTAGTTACTGATATTTTGTTTTGGGCTTGTGGCATTTTTCCTTCTTCATTTTGTATTTAATGTTGATATATTAGTATTCTCTTCTTCATTGTTGGATTTTTTATTAATATATTTGTAGATACACACTTATACACACTTAGGTTTATTTATCTAGATATATTTCCATGTTTTTCTCATACGTGACGTTACATTAGTTTATATTATGTAAGTACCATATTTTTGGTACTGTTACAATATGTATAAAGAAGAAATTATTTTAAATATATAAGAATAAACCCCAAAAATTCTAAAAGAAGTAAGAACGTCTTACTATATGTATTAAGAAGAAATTATTTTAAATATATAAGAATAAAACCCCCAAAATTAAAAAAACTATATAAGAATAACTTACTCAAAATACTTAGAAACAATGGGATTTAAGATACATGCCAAAATGCCAAGAGAATTGAAGAACAGATTACATAATTGTTTATAACCAGTATGATTTTAAATGGAATAAGAAAAAATATATATCAACACAGTTAGTGGTAATGTGATCAGACAAGATGGTAAAATAAGAAGAACACTGGATAATTTAATGACTATAATTAAGATGAAACTAAAGAATGATGATAATTTATGCAAATACAATTTAGAATTTCTTGGAAATGAAAATGACAAACGAAGAAATAGTACGGAGAACATCTGTCACAAGAAAGAAGGTCAAAGGTGTTTACAAATAAGGACTGTCAAAAATGTTACCTGAAAATAGCTACTGAAAATAAGAAGGAATCAAGAAGAAAAGGAAATATATATATATATAATTAAATATAAAACGCAACAGCGTAACGAATCCCCAAGATGTTTATTATTAGTCAAATAAAGAGACTATTATGATATTATTGTATTTTTTATAACTGTCTGTAGATGAATTCCAGCAGTATTATATTGAAGTGTAGTATGGCCAGCAGAGTATGAAGCCAAAAAGTGCCTCTCTGAACTCTCCCAGCTCACATGTTAGGGAATGTTAGGGAAATTGAATATTTAAGGGATAATAAAACCGCTGCGAAGATTGACATCAGATTCCAAGAGTACGAAGGAAGAAACCAGAAGGAAGATAGCTGACAGAAGATCAATGGAGAAACGCATTTGTAGAAGTAACTAGAAATAGGAGAGTGTTAAAACTAATTTTACTAATTATTGTGACCAATCATTGACAAGTAATATTTAAAAGAAACAAGGCAAGATAATTAATATCATTAATGAATTTTCATCCAATAGAGAAAGGTGAATACTAGTCCAAAATGTTACATTAAAAATTCCCATCAATTACCATTAAAACTTTACAATGAATAAAAGGAGGATATTCCAAGGCATGAAAAGATATAAGTTTATTTTGACCCAAATTATATTCAGGTAAACTAAACTTCTTTCGGAGGGGAAGCATATGTAACGTAACGAAAATATGGTCCCCTACGTTACATAAATCAATTTATAAGTTTTAAAAATAAAATAAAAATAATAGTTATCCATACTCGTAAAAGGTCAGAAACCCAATCCATTATTGAATAAATGAATTATCCTCAATAAGAATACAAGGTAGAAAGAAAAAAATTAACAATGTTAATAAATACAAACCTCAAAGTTCAGTGAAATGTGTAAACAACAGACATTGACAAATGATGTAAAAAACTAGCTTGGACTATTTTATAATATTTGATGTTTTAAATGAGAGGAGAATGAGTAGTTCTTACATGACTTATTTCATAAAAATGTACCTGTTATTACGTTGTATCATGTTGTATTATTATCATGATAGTTATGTTATTTTTTGTGTGTAACAAGTGGAGTTATTCTTTTAAAAGAATACCAATTAACTAATTAGTATGTATTGTCAATATATCATTAGAGAGCTGTTGTTAAACTCATTAATTAATTACCAATTAATTTCATTTTATGTGTTATCCGTATATCATTATAAAGCTTTTGTTAGACTTTATATAGTTAAATGTTTGTATACATGTACTTAGATAGTAGGCTGATTATAATTGTAAACTTGGCCAGAAAGGCTATAATTGTTAATGAGGTACAAAAGGGTTTAGTGTAATCATGTCATAAACAAATGAAGAATTCTATAATAATGCAGGTAGTAACAAATTAAAATCAGAAGTAGATAAAAGTATAATGATAGGCCTAACAACCAGTAACATTATATAGTAAGTCAGATCAGAAAGGTTAAGTAAAGAAATTTGTAACAAATACTAAATAGAATCTAATGAGTTAGGAGAAGTTAATAATAATTGCTAATAACAAATAAATAAATTCAATTTAAATAAATTCTCATAATGCAATAGTGCAATGATACCGATAGATAATGTTTTGTAACAGAAAAATAATACTTGTTAAAGTAAGTAGATTAAGAGGAAACGACAGCAAAAT
Organism: Magicicada septendecula; assembly: GCA_034769895.1. Classification (NCBI taxonomy): domain Eukaryota; kingdom Metazoa; phylum Arthropoda; class Insecta; order Hemiptera; family Cicadidae; genus Magicicada; species Magicicada septendecula. The sequence continues at coordinate 199,826,134 of CM068368.1, read as the reverse complement.
ATATAAAATTTAGTAACAAACAATAGGTAAAATTATAATAGGATTAAATGGAAATTTAGTAAAGGATTATTTTGATGAGTGTAAGAACATTGTATGATAATGGTTATAGTATAATATAATATCCAATAAGATAGAAAAAATGGTTGTCAGGGACGACGAGAGAGTAGAATTTGTTGATTCGATTATTGAATAATTTTCCATGAACGAAGACGATTTAGTTTGAAGACACTCAGAAAAGATTTGATTAATTTAAATAAAAACAATACAATTGGGAAGCAAATTGAGTATTAAGTCACCATAGTATGGTCCACTGACATTCAACCGTCTTATATAACTGAACAATCATAAACCTGTACATGAAAATTAACGAAAAATATAAAGGAAGTACTCTAATAGTAAAACTCGATATAATGAACAAATATTAACTTAATTAATCAACCAAAACAGAGAAATAACTACCTGAATAAAGTGATATAATCCAATAACATAAAAAACGAAAATAAAACACAAAATTATATTTGAACTTCAGTTTCTACAATTCAATAGAAAAAACGTAGTTGGACACGAAACTCGTTGAAGCACGTAACTAAAAAACTCGGACATTGGTGAACAAAAGAAGCGGCATTTCTGCATCATCCCAGGACCAAGAATTCTATATTGTAATACCTTGTAATCCTATTTATGCATTTTCTGACCTTACTAACAGTTGAAAGAACCTTCACGCCCTGTGTTTAAAGAAATATAAAATCATAACTAAAATAATATAAAACCCTGAATCCGATCGATAATCGATTACTTCTAATATATAGACTTTTGTATCTCCGTAAAGAAAAAACTTTGTTGGCAAGAAATATTAAAATATTAATAAAGAATCCTTTCAGAATTTAACGATATCTTCTCATTTATATAATATTTAGTGTAGTGTGAACAAGATATAATATAAGTAGAGAGTGTAACTGAGAATTATTGTACGCGGTGGACTAACCTACAATTTTCAGCTGTCTGGGAACCACAGCGCTATTCGCGGACTGCTTTGGTATTAAAGAGAATGAGAAACCAATAAAAATTCCTTCTCTTCTCTTCAACGCGGGATAGGCTTGAACGAAAAATTAGAATTCCACACTCAATACATAATTTTCAATCACCACAAAACAAATATTATATATACTAATTAAAGAGAAGACGTAAGGGTTAAGTTATAAATTGGCGAACCCAACAGTGGGGCTTAACGTTGACACACGTTAAGTTATAAATTGGCGCTCAACTTGTGTAGGGCTTAAGTTAAGTAAAACGTTGATTTCAAAAATATTACTTAACTCGAGCAGGCAACTGTTGGAGACAAAAAATGCATAATACCAGAGGTAGGTCGAAGAAGAGGGCAGAAGACACGGAGAAGGAAGAAGGTGGACAGGAACAAGATTGGGTTTCATGCAGTACTTCTGAGAACACAAAATATCAAAATATAACCTGTTGAAGACATGTATTCAAGAATTTCTCCAACTATCAACAGTGGCTATGTGCGTGTTAACAAGCGCAGTAATAATCACTCAGTTAGATATCTAGACGAATAGTTTGCTATCTCAGATTCGTCTGTTAGAGAATTTACGTCAGTTTTTAGCTCGGTTAACAGTTGGAATGAATAATGGATTAACTCTGAGTAAATCTAAATACGTATTGAGGTTTCCTGTAAATAATAGTGGCGTCTTAAATTCTGCTAAAAGTTTTTGTTTCATTGCTTTAAAGCTGATACCTATATTTCCGTCGGATGCTCTTCTTGTAGCCTGGTTATCCCCCGTCCATGAGACCGTTGCCCGAGCTTTCCCCAGCACCTTAAGCAGGTAGTGGGAATTTATTGGTGTATTTAAACAGTTTTTTTTCAAGTTGACACGGCTAATTGTCTGTGGAGGCTGTGGATTGCCTGCGGAGTTTTCAACAAAGAGATTTAATTTATTTGTCGTCTATTATAAGAGTTATCTGTGAACTCTTTTGTTTGTTTTATTTTTGGAAAGGGAGTCGGTATTTTATTGAGATTAACAGGGCAAGTATGGTACTTTCAGGAACAACGAATCTAATAACCATAGGCTCTTTTTTTGTACGATCCAGATGAATCAGAAGAGGCAGGGTGGGCTGCTTAATTTTAGCCGTGGATAATACAAGAAAAGGATTGCGGTCAGCACTACACTTCAGCTAGGTGACATACGGGGTTCTCGTTTCCTCATGCTGAATCGACATACGTGGTAAACATGGTAATGCTCGGGTACTGGATCCGGAATATGTACATTAGTAGACTGTGTCATATCCATTTGTTTACTAAGCGCTTTTCGTACAGCCATTATTTCTGTAAAGAATCCGTTGAAATTGTTTAAAACAGTGACGTTGGTCGTCTTCTGTGTGACATGCATTGTGATGAAGTCGCATTCAATCGGGTAGGCCTAAGTGCCGTCTTGTCTAAGTGCTTCGAACGCGCGTCAGAGTTGTGGAAGTAGGAAGTACACATGTATAAAGAGCGGTTGATTCATGTAATGATCTATGAAGTTCGAGTTCTAACATGGGTCTGTAGTCTACTTACTACATGCCTGCTGGTGAAAATCCGTGGTAACTGTATAATGGGTTTCATGTTAACGATTACCTGCATACTACATGGTAACATGCAAGATGTACTTTCCTCGTGTCATTTGTGGCAGATTTGGTCGTTTGTATACATTGTTTATTAACATCGTAAGTACATACACGGGTGTGGACAATACGCCTGTACGCATATGTCTGTGGATGAGTTTATTGGTGTACATATATTGTGACGGATAGTGCATAATTGAACGAGGAAGCGAGTCTCAGTTTTCTCGACCGTTTGCGGCATGTTTCACGATAACTTCTGAATGCATCAACCGATTTTCGTAAAATGTGACATGCGTGTCTATACTTTTACCCTACAGAACCCTATTGTTTTGGAAAAGTTTTCCAACAAAAAGTAGGGGGACGGGACGCAAAATGTGGGGGGGTCAGAATAGTGAAAAATATCGAAAATATTCATGTTGGGTATCAAATTAAAGGTAATTTTTAACTATCACCTTTGGTATATCCGAATTTGGTACCTTTTACCTATTTTAAATCTGAATTTGGTAAAAAGTCTTGGAAATTTTAAAATTTTGGGACGCCAGGACCCATAAACTTGCTCAAATTTTTAATAAAATCGCGACTTCCATGTAGGGTATCAAATTTAAGAGAATTTTAACCAGATTCTAAATACTGTACAGTTTTAGAAATTTTAAAATATTTGGACGTTAAGGCCCAAGAAAGGGATAAACAATTAGAAAAAATTTAAAAATTCATTCGGGTGTCAGACTAAGTGGAATTTTAACACTAATCCGCATGTTTGGAATTTTGTATGTTTATTGTATGATTGTCTGTTCTACATTGGGATTTTCATAATTTTCCGTAATTTAAAATGTTTAATATCGAAATTTAATAATATAAATAGTCTACGAATATAGTGTAATAATATAATTTATGTACTTCGTTCAAAATAGTGAGCGAGTTATGCAGCTCAGGGAGCTTACTAGCGTTATTTTGTTTGTTGTTGAGCAGGGTACTATTGGATCAGTGTAACCGTGGACTTGCCGATTCACCGTTTCTCAATATTTACAATAGACGCGTGAAGTCTGCAGACTATATTGATCCGAATGTAATATGCGATTCGCTTATACGTTTTAACTTTTAAAAATTAAAATAATCCCCTTATTTTAAACATGTGAAAATCAATATTCCACATACGAAGTTATTAGCAAGGATAAATAGTAATTTTCTTTAGACAAAGTAATTGAAGTGGGTGAACATAGACAGAGTAATACAACTAGAACCGACGGAAGCGTGTGTCGGACCTACAGTAAAGAGTAATTTCACGCTATAATGAGGAAATGTCTTAAAACCATTGAAGAACGGAGCATGTATACTTTACACTGTGATGGATCTGTAAGGTATGTTGGTTTGAAAGATAGGTACGCAGTGAGACTTTTAGGTTTTCATAGTGTCTTACAGTTACGGTGCGACTATTGGTAAACTGATAAATGGTTGTAACCAGCGTCTGTAATAAATAATAATTAAATTATTGTGGAACCAGTCACCGTTAGTACGTATTTTGTATTAACAGACCCATGCACACTTAGCGTGTGTCATCTGACATGACATCAGGCAATAGATAGGATGAGGTTGGTGATCTGTCCTTTACATTCCGTAGAGTTATCTCACGTACACTTACTGATAACAGTGTTTGTATTCTTTAAAATCTAGTAAACACCGGTAAAACGTTTTCAAAATCCCTTTTCTTCTATTCTTGTGTGAAACGTTTTTTTTATAGTAGTGATTGGGAATAAAATGCACGAATTTAAAAGCGACATCGTTGTCTTTAAAAAAAAGTCTCAATTAACGTTAAGGAATGAGTCCCACTGTTGCACTAATCTGTAGATTTCCTGCTGGTAAAATTCTTGCGGCTGTTTGCGGAATCATTCGCTAACAGTAAACTCTACCTCAGCGTCCGATTTGAACCGCCGTCCTTTTAGTGATTTCTTTAATTAGCCAAAAACATGATAATCGCACGGGGACAAGTCGGGACTGTAAGGTTTATGTTGTAAGACTTCCCACTTCATACGACCAAGCAGATCTTGAATCGTTTGGGGTACATGGGGTCGAGCATTATCATGCAGAAGAATGACACCATTTGTGAGCTTCCCGGGACGTTTATTCTTGATGGTGACCCGTAAGCGTTTTAAGCTGTCTGCATATCGCATCGCTCAGCGTTGATGTTGACACCAAGTTCTTTAAAATCTAAGAGCAGCACACCCTGATAATAAAAAAATACGGTCACCATTACTTTTCCTGCCGAAGATTGGGACCCGACATTTTTTCGCCTTCGGAGATTGTGCATGCTTCCACTGCATACTCTGACGTTTGGATTCTGGTTCGTAGTGATAACACCAAGACTCATCACTAGCAACAATTTGGTGTTGAAAGGCATTACTTTGTTGTTGATAGCGCATCAAATGCTCTAATGATAAGGCCGAACGCAAATTTTTCTGGTCATCAGTAAGCAGTCGTGGAATCCACTGAGCAGCAACTTTGTGATAGCCAAGACTATGAATGATGGACTGAACACGCTTCCCACGCTGATGCTCAACATTTGAGAAAATTCACTAACTTTGATTCGCCTATTTGCGCGTAAAGCAGTTCCCAGCTGTCTCACATTTTCATCTGATGCTGCAACATGTGCACGTCCGGGAGGGGCCAAATCTTTAATGGATTCTCTTCCTTTAAAATTATTGCACCATTCAACCACTGCCATGTGAGGATAGCGATAGTCACCATATACAGTGTTCATTCTCGTTTAAATTTCCATTGGCTGACGCCTCTCAGCGGCCAAAAACGGAATAACGGCACACAGATTATCTTTGGACGGATTTTCTATCATAGATGCCATTTTTAAACCCAGTCACAACGCTTAGAAAAGAGCAAACTACAAATATTTTTGACAGACACGTCACTAGTACTTAAACAGACAATAAAAACAAATAAATTCCGTTGCCATGGCGACGAAGTCACGGCTGCGTAGATCAAACGTGTTTCTATTGAACAATCCTCGTATAAGCCTACTTTTACAATTACAAATCTTTGGCAAGAAGGATATGAATAGACTGTTACAGATTAGAGATTTTACGTCTGTATTACAGTTTTCCGTGTAATATGCTTCCTTGACTAAGTTAGGTCCAAGTATTGTTCATAATAAGCTATAATAATTTATTGTATGTATCTACAGATACGTTGTTAGAACGCTGGTGACCATATTTATCACCTTTCATTTTTGTTGAACCGTCTACGAAATGAAATTCTGCATACGTCCGTCGATTGTAATAACGTAATGACGTCAGCAGGGCAATGGCAGCGTGCCGTAGGGTTCTGCTGCTCTTGCTATTGCAATTTAAAAATCCTGTGAATAATTAAAATTAAATACCTCAAACTTGTGTTTCATTCCTGTGCCGCTGTGCTAATGTTGAGACTCAACTATAACTTTGTGACTCTGAACGCTTATATCTGTTGACTCCAGGGCTTGATTTCAGGGGAACGCGCTGGAACGGCGTTCCGGAACCTCTTGGATCTAAAAATAAATTACCGAAAAAAATAAATATACAACCCTCAGAGTAACTTTCTCACTTTCGGTATCATGTATGAACACGATACAGATCACGTCAAAAACCTAATTATTACAAACATTTACTATTACTTTTTTAAATTGTGCCCCTCATCAGCGCCATAAATAGTATTAAACATTTATCAAAATCAAACACCAGCACTAATCTTTATCTTAACTACTATTGTTCAAAAAAATGTCCCAATAACCTATGGAGAAAATGAAACAAAAAAACTTGCTTCAAAATTAAAACTACATGAAAGGTAACATTGGGAGTTTCCGAGAATATGTGCATTCCAAATTTTTTTCCGGAGAGTCTTTCTACCTTGAAATATGCTATTGAATCAATAGCAATAACTTCAAGTGAATGTGAGAGGGCTGATTTTTGGCCATCATACAGCATTGAACACAAAGAGTAAGGAAAGGTCAAGAAACAAACAATATGACGACACAATGATGAAACTATGGAATCTTTTTTAAAATGTCCGAACGACCGAAACCATCACTTAGAGTTTTATTTAGGCTCCAGGATAACGCCATCATGAGTGAGATGTTTTTGATTGTCGTGCGACTAACCTGACGATGAAGGTCTTTAGAAATATCAGTAAACTTGATTACCTTTTTAGATACAAGTTTATACGTATATTTACGTATTTTGTAAGGCTTTAAAAATGTATACCTCCTTTGTAATAACCTGATGTAAACTTATACGCTAATATAAAATATAAGTGTATTTGTGTTTGTACAACTTTTGAATTGATGCGTTCCGGCACCTATAATTTTAGAAATCAACCACTGGTTGACTCTACTAACTTTTGTATACATTTATTAAAAAAACAGTAATAATACGCAACTCTTATTAGATAGAGCTTCGTTATCCAATAATAAAGCCCAGTTTTCCATCGGCTTTATTTTCACCGTATAAACCGTAAACGCTATGTAAATTGTAGCGCACATTTGTTTTATTTTCATTCATGTTTTACTTAACGTGGTAGACATACAGTCCGTAGTAATACTGTATACAATGGGCAGAAGACGGTTTGGTGTTGGAAACCTATAAAGCCTTCACTTCAGTTAATCTTAAATCGCCGTCAAATAAAGCGAGTTAATTCTTGAGGTTCAGTATGTGCGACTGAAACGTTAATAATACACAGTGGCATTCGTAAAGTTAAGCGACTTGAGGATATTATTATAACCCTCAGAAACTGATGTTGGGAGTAAGTGTTGAACTTAGCCGGATTGTTACAAACTGAGGAGCGAAGTAAGTTTGCAATCAACACACAAGTGGAAGGATGAAATTAAAAAAATTAAAATAAAATAGATACAGGCGTGTGACAGATGCTTTTCAGGAGTTACAGATGCTGTAACTTGCGCTTTATACATTTTTGATGTAAGGAAAAAGATCTTTGACGGATAATTTCAGGAGTTCGTGTGAGTACACGATAACATCGAAGTACTGTTCTTGATGTGGCTTCATAATATAAGTCGTTTCTCAGTTAATTCGACGATTCGGTACATCACGGTGCTCCTAGGACACGTAAAAGCGTAAGTGGTTATGCAAACGTATGTTGATTGAAATTGTATATTTTCCTAGATCTGGTTCTTAGAAAACGCTTTTTATATCGTGTCACTTATTTGCGGCGACACTCAGTGGCGTATCTCGAATTTGGCTTTGGGGGAGAAGTTAAGTGGTTGAAAAACGTGTGATAACATCCTGAAATCAATCCCATTAAAGTAAACGGGAATAAGAGAATAATAATACACGTTATTGAAACATTAATCTAGATGCTACGTATTTCTAGTAAGCGGTGCAACGCTGATTCCTGCCGGCAGCTTATTTCACGTCTCGCGTGTTGACAAGTTAAGGTCCGAGTAAACATATTGTCGCGTTCCCGGCATTTTTTCTGCGGACGTGTAAACGACTACAAAGTATTGTGCCGTCCCTCATTGTTGTGGGCGGTAATGGCAAACTACCGTAACTCAGCTTTGACCTCGGGCCAGCACTTGTGAACTCTTCCAAGACACGGCGATTTAATCCTGTCCAACGTATGTTAAATTTTGTGTGAGAAAATCTGAAATCCTGCCCGCGTATGACAGATATTTGTATTACATATTGTGGGGGTTGGCATCGATCAGTATTAACACAAGTAGGCGTATAAAACCATAATGGAATTTTTTTCTCCCGGTCATTGCAAGCAGGCAGGAACTTCCAGATTTTTTGACACTTTCCTGCATTTAAATTGCACTTTTAACATTCTGTACTAACTTCAGACAAAGAGATGACGAGGAGGAATGGTTAGGTTGCATGAAATTAGCCGGTTTCTCCCATCCACTGTCTGGACCCATCTCGTTATCTACTGATAGTATTACTAAAACAGCTAGAAGAATAACTTTCGGAAGCCTTTGACGTAATAATATGTTCCTATTGCGCAGCATTTCCCGGAACTGTCTCTGTGTACTAATCAGATTGCACCGTTAGTAAGATGAGATTACTGCTTTGTATCCACGTTGCTTTATTGCCACGTTGTGTCCTCCTTTTGGTCAGTCCAGATGGCACCTGTCCTCTACTTGGAGTTTTCCTGAAAACCTCAGGCATTTTTTAATTTCTTTTTGAGTGGAAAGCATTCTTCAATATCTTCTTGAGTAATCTGGAGTTCTTCTATATCTTTTTCTGTTTCTTTGAACCACCTTTTGGACATTTTGAACTTTCTGAAATAGTTAAAAAGCTTCTCTGTTAGTTTGGTAGAATTCATTCTTTGAACATGTCCGTAGAAAGCAATTCTTCTTTTTCTAATTACGTCTGTGATTTTCTCAACATGTGGGTACAGCTCATTATTATGGCTCTTCTGTACTGTTCTCCATCTTTTATTTGTCCCAAGATTTTTCTAAATATTTTCCTTTCTGTGACTTCAGTTCTACCATCATCATTTTCTTGTTCAGAGTCAGACACTCAGCTGCATAAAGTGCTTCTGGGCGAATTACTGTTGAACAGTGCCTAAGTTTGGCATTAATGGATATTGATTTCTTGTTATATGTATACTTGGTTAAATGGTAAGCAACTTTCATCTTACTAACGCGTCCTTTAATGGCTTCTTTCTCTGAGACATTTTGTTCAATAACTTCTCCAAGACACTTGAATTTGTCAGTTCCATAGATTTGCCCGTATCGAGTTTTCATTTTCTTGGATATTGTCTTGATATTTGTCATTACTTGGTTTTTACGAAAGAAATTTGAAACCTGTTCTTTCGGCTAGTTCAATCCGCAGGTTATGTGTTATGTGTTAATAAGATTATTTCCATACGAGTGATTGCGTCTGAATAATTAATATTTTATAACTATAGAAATTGTTTATTTTAAAGTTTGTTTTTATATAGCCTACATACGCGTTTATTATCATATTCTTATGTTATAATTACTTTCTTCTAAAGTAATTTTCTAGGAAATTTATTTTTTTACATTTTATTACTTCTTTTAACGAAATTATTTTACAAAATTATTGTAACCTGATATATTCGTTTAGCACAAATAAACATTGGTTCTGTTTTATTATAATAAAATTGCATTTTTCAATTTATCGATGAAAACAATCTGAGTTACAATTATGTTTCAGTAGAAACAATATCAAAGTAGACCTAAATTTTGGGTGCTGACCGATTGGATGTTTTGTTTACTGGTTGGTCTGATTCCAGTTCATCCCTAGTTAATACAAGTTCTGGAAAGTGAATCAGGTTTGTCTCGTACGTGAACGTGGTAGGCAGACCGTACGTGTTTCAAACAGAACGCAGTAGTTTCAAGAGAATTTCTTGCGGCCAAAAGTCGTGCCTGAGCCGAGTATTCAATGATTGTACTCACAAATCGCAGTCTTTGTACCATTTGTAACTCTGTCAACAATTAATTAAAGCCTACAGCTTACATTTGCGGTGAAAGCTCGCTTCCACTCCCCCCATTCTCCGTATCCTGGTTGCTGTGTCCACACTGCTTCTTATTGCACAGTACAAATATCAATTACAGGTTAGTTTTTTTTTTTTTACTCGAATAGTTTGTTCGTTTAAGCACCCGGAAACTCGCTCCATATGAGACGCGGGCTTATTTGAATCATAATAAAGGTTTATTTTGCGTCATTAAATTTTTCAATTGTCAGTGCGTTATCAGAGTTTATTAATTCGTTTGTGAATGTACCGTGTACTTTCTGCGGTGCAGTGCTTATTTCTAGCATTAATTTTCACACCAGTTTTGCGGCAGGGCGTCGACAAACACGCGGAAATAATTCCAACTTTTTCATGTATTGCCCGGTAAATGGTTGAGATTATCCTGTGAAAGGATGTATGGTAAAAGCGGGCATGCCACAGGTTTCTTCGTGTAGTTTCTCGTCAACGGTTATCTTATCGGAGACAGTACTAGCTTTCTGAGGAAAAGCTGGAAAATCTTCGTTCTCCGCCCATTGAGCAGTTCTTGGCGGTGACGGCTAAAAGAGTGATCATGGCGTATTGTCTTCCAGCTTCCTCAGGTAGCAAACCCGTTGACACGGTAGCATAGCATGCTGTTAACACCCTCACGAAGCGATTGACAGCAAATGAAGATGCACATCGGCGTTCTGAATTTGCCCAAATAACCGGAATCTGCCATACAACGAAAAATATCTACTCATATGCCACAACAAATATCGGAGGAGTCAGTCGTGCTACAGCGAAGAGTATTGTTGCTGTACTTCATGCATTACTTGCAGTAATAACTCTCAGAATTTGACTTCAATTGTACGTGTTAGACATAGTATAACGGGTAATTCTAAAACAAAAACCTGAAAATCTAAAAGTATAAAACAAAAAGCCAAGCCAATTTTTAAGCCAAGTTATGCAGTTTTACCTTAGGCTGGAAGATATGTTCTAAAAATAAGGCTATTACGATGTTCCATGGCCTTTCTCATGTTTTCATACTAAGACAGTCTAGGTCTGCCCCTTTTCTCACTGCCTGGGGCCTTCCACTGAAATATTTTCCTCGGCCATCTCTGTACATCCATTCGGAGTATGTGACCGAACCACAATTAGGCATCTTCGTTCTACTCTGTTAATAATTGTGTCTTCTGCATGCATCCTTCTTCTGATGTAAAAAATACCGATTATATTTTAATCACGGATCATTGTAAATCTTCGTCTTGATTTATTTTACTTGATGTATCGTTCACAATATGCACATGGTCACACATTGTGTGTGCTGCAAGGAACTCAAGTCTGTCCTTACACCCCGTAAGAGACTTTTACAAAGCAAGTACGGCAAGTTTACGTAGCAGACACGTTGGTCACTCATAAACAGGTGGTTGAAAGCGTAGGCCCCCTTGTGTTTAAGTGACGTTCGGTACCATTCATAACTTTGTAAATATTGGATGCCACCTCATTTTAAATATACTGGATTTTTCATACAGATTGTAGCTACTGGGTATTTTGGGCGAACGTTTAGCAGAACGTTTTTAATTTCTTAAAATTTTAATTAATTTTGGTTTATATAAACGAAATGCACACACACATATGTAGGCTAATTAGTAATTTTGGTTGTTCTTTGTTGCTACTGCATCCATATATATATACAAAAATTTTAATTTTGTAAATACGTAAATAATTAAATTCCGTATGTCAAAATAACATCTTAAGGTAAAATAAATATAAATTTTAAATATTTTATATATATCAAGAAACGAACTGTAGCAGAAAGTGAATTTAATTATTCACGTATTTACAAAATTAAAATTTTTAATAACGACGTGTCCCGAAGTGTGTAACATAAATTTCGAAATTGGCTTTCTGTAGAATATTTCAGGCCAACGATTTTGTACACAATTTTGTGGCTTCAATTGTTGTGTGTGAAAGAATATACACATGTATTAGTTGCTTATGACTGCATGCTTTTCTTTTAGTATTTAGTAAACAAATATATAAAAAAATGTTTTAAATTATTTTCCGATTGGCTGGTAAAGAAAAACTAATTATTTTTTCACACACGTATTGATGTCTAAAGGTTAGTTGGGACCGCTAGGTAAAACATGGATTTTTCGTTTCTCTCTTGTTTATCGCTCGCTATAATAGAAGGGTAAGTTATACGTATCATATATAGATTCACAAAGAATATTCTAAGGAATACAATGGTATACTTATCAAGTAAACATAAATCTCAAAGTTTCATTATCCTGATCTTTTTCGCAAGTGTGAAGAGGGACTTGCACTATGACTTAAACAAAGTAGTAAGCGAAGATTTTTTAAAATTTTGTGGCCAGTTACAAACTAACAGTGAGAAAGTTATAGATAAAAGTTTATATTTTATAATTGGTTTTTTTTTTGATACGGACGCTTGTTTACCAATAATAACGAGATGATTACGAAGTTAAAAATAATTCGCGTCACAGCCATGGTGTCTTGCTAGCGCTTGCTGTTAAAGTGTTATTATTATCACGCTGCATTACAAACCACTATCCTATGTAAGTAAACAAACAAACCGCAGGTTGAATTCTCTGCTATAATTTTAGGCCCTTTATATTATATCAATGACGACAATAATTTCATTTTTTATTTCCTAATATCCCCATTAGGAGTCCCCATGGGGGGGGGGGGGGTTGATTCCCCATTTGACCTAATGACAATAAATTACTGGCGCTTAGATTCGTGATGCCTACGTTGAAATCGTTTTCAATAGTTCAACGTAATTTTGGTAATAAGTAACAATTCACCACCCCGTCTGTAAAAGCAGTAGGCCTACATGTGTTACTATAATTTTCGACGTATTCTTGGTTCCACAGTGGGATGAGACAATGGACGTGCTAGGGAAATACATTGAGCTTATGGGTTTTACGTTCGCTACTATTACGCGACTTGAAAACCTCGACCGATAAAAATGAAGTACTAGATAAGTCTACAAAATGTACACACTAGTAACAGTATTTTAATTCTTCACATTTTGGTGTATTCTTAAATAAATTTATCAAAAAAAGTGATACCGGAGAGGGTAAAATTAAAAAAAAAATAATAAAACCATCTCACACTCGATTTAGTGCGTATTAAAATATAAACTGTCATTACGCAAGAAGATCTTTAGCTCTTTAACGATAATTTTGTTGTACATGTAGTCCTACATTTTTTGTACGTTCATGATGTAGATCCTATTTCAATTTAATAATATCCTTGTAATAACAAAGTAAAAAATAAAATTGCATATCAAATTTTAATTTTTTTTGAGTCGTGAGGCGTAAAAAGTAGCCTGCGACAAATTTTTTACGTGATTTCACAAATATCTTTAATAGAGATTAAATACGCGTAGGAAATACCGCGTATTTGCAATAACCTGAACGGTCAAACGGGTTAAAACGGAATCGGTTCCCCGGGAGATAGTGCAAGCCTTTTCTGCTGTGTCCAGTGGATTCTCTGAAACCTTTCAAACAAATTCGAGCTGAGCAGGCTGCTGCTCGCACTGAACTTCCCGCTTAAAAATATTTAAGGAACGTGGTGAAAGAAGAAATTAAACTTTTGACACAATCTTAGTGGCGAACGAAGGACGATAATCCAACGCATTGCAGATAAGACAATACATAAATAATAAGTCTTATCTGAAATTATACAAGACTAAGAAAATATGCAGAAATTATACGATTATCAGAAAATAATAACAAGAATCTGAATATACTGTAATATAAACCTTATACAAAGTATAGCCGCCTTCCCATCCCTACATCCGCGCGTTTCCATGCTGTTTTGCATACCATCATTCCTCGATCTGTGTGGTCTTCCGTCCACTTGCCCCAACCCGCTTCGGCCATCGTTTGTCTCCCATTTCCATCCAAACCGCTGGAGCTCGCTTTTTACAATACGAGCTACTATGGTTTCGCTCGCTCGCATCCGACCTATGATCTCCTCATTATAGTTTCTCCTTATTATAGTTTTTCCACATTTATTCTCCTTTTTGGCTGCAGCATTCAAGCCAGCCCCACACTTCCGATTCGATACATAGCTTGGCAGTGACTCCACCATTGACAGAGTAACATATGATTTGCAAAAAGTGTACACCTTTCTTGTTACAAATTTTGCAATATCTAGTTACACAAACTAGATAACACATATCACTATTGTACTTAAAATTCTTCTGCAAGCGGACAATGGCGAAACATACTTTTAGATGCCATTTTTGTAAATGTAAACGTAGATGATTCATGTAGATATAGATGTAAAATCACTATACAAAGTAAACGTTATTATTTTTCAGAGTTAATTTAATGCTTCGCCGTACTAGTGTGGCATCTTTTAATGTCACTTGGTTTTGAGAAATTGTGAACTTGTACTATTGTACTACTATCCATTTTGTATTTTTCATGTTGTACGCCTATGTCGCGTTCATTATCATCATCTTCAGCATGATTTAAACCAAAAATGGTTTGTTCCGGCCCCAAACAGATAGACTAGAGCTGGTCACTCCAGCGCTTCCTCGGACGACCCAAACCTCTTCGTCCTTTCGGCTAATAATTTCATACTTGTTTGGGAATGCGGAAATCATTCATTCGGGTAAGATGTTCCAACCACTTTAGCCGATATTGGACAGTTCTACCAAGTATACTCATAACGTTCAGCTCCTGCCGTACATCGACATTTATTTTGCGGTTTTGAAGAGTATATACTGCCACATGCCTGAGAAATCTCACTTTGGCCGCTTGATTACGACCGACCTGGGACTTCGTTAAAGTCCAATTCTCAGACCCACAAAGAAGTGTGGGGAAGGACATTTCACTATAGAACGTCAGTCGTGTTTCTTTCCTCGTTGATTTTAGAGTTCTCGTGATGGTCCCATACATGTGGTTGATTTGTCCAGCTTCTTCACTACATCGTTGTAACATACGCTTCTATTACAGCCCAGCTATTCAAAATTACTGATCTACTCCAGAACAGTACCAGCTACAATAATTTTTGCACGTATGGAGTCAGCTCTATGAAAAGCCATCACGTTCGTCTAAAGGAGATCTGTAATCCAAAATCCTTGCAGATTGACTTAATGAGTGTACAGCCATCTTCGAGCCGCATTCGGAGTTCGATAAGATCAGCAGAATTACCAATCACAAAATGTTCTGGAAGGTTCATCTGCCAATTGTGTATGACATCGTCTGTATATAAGAAATCGGTATGGAGAACCATCCATGTTCTAAGATTTATATTTAAAATCATTTACTTGAATTCAGTTTGATAATTACTAAAAAAATATCGCCCACCCTCAAACTATTTTCACTATTTATAGATATTTTTGTTATTATGGGGTAGTCGTTTAATATAATGTTATTTTCGAGTCACTTTATCTATAAAAATTAGGTACTTTATTCTTATAAAGAAACTTCGCAGATAATCATCCCTCATCCTCAACCGATCTTCGCCATTAATGATATTTACACTTTCATAGCGTAATAGTTTTATTACTTTCCATTTAAAAAGCATGCAAACGTAAGAAAATAAACATGAGTGAGGCCAGAAATAACACGAATTGTGTGTGTGTGTTTGTGTATGTCCTGCCTGCCTTTTTATTGCGGTAATCACAATAATAAAACTTTGGAAACGTAAACATTACATAATTGAGATATGCTTGCCTGCCAGGAACGATATATTTTCACTCATACATGATTTAAATTCAAATGAAAAAATCCGTATGGAGAACCATACATGACTTCCATGTTCTCAGATTATATGTATATAAAATCATATGGTACTGCCTTTATGCGTACCTGCAGTCATTTCGATAATGCGATTTTTGGGCTTCGATATGTAGTGAATATCGCACATAATTTTATATGTAGTGAAAGAATTATACAAATTTTAATTTTGTATGTTGCAAAATAGTTGGCTGGTGATTGCAATTGATTTCGTTTGTAATTTTTTAATGGAAAATGACTGTAGCAGTAATTTGTCACCGGGTCGTGGCTGTGACACCAAAAATTGATTATGTTAGGTTAACATGAAAACTGAAATTATACGTGGAAACCAATACGTGTGTAATGTAAAACTATTTTTTTTTTCTAAAACCACGAAAAAACTCAACTCGAAGTAAGGCGGGAGTGACCCAAGGGCCCCTTGCCTATTATTGTACATGTCACTTTTTTGTGGCAGAACTCGTTTTTTTGGTAAAATTCGTTTTCCGACAAGTACTCGTTTGTGACTAACAAAAAACAAACATCCATTATGTACAGTATGTAGAGCATATGTTGTCATTCCTTAATACAGTGTTTTTTGTTTTTCCATTAACCATAAATATTTGTATTTTTCATTTTGTATTTGCTGTTGTTTTTTCCAATTTGTCAACTTAAAAACGTTAAGTTCTTTATTTTCAGTGTTACTCTGTTATAAGCATTGTATTACACGTTTAATATTATGTTTTCTCAACCACAGCGTTTATTTATTTTAGCAGTAAAGTAAAAACTCAAAACCATTATTACCTAACCTCCCAAATGAAAACAACACGTATTTTTGCTTTACATTAAGAAATAGGGCAGTTGTCAATTAGTACACTTCTTCTTTTGCACACCGTAATAGATCGATACAGTCGCATATTAAAAACATCGAAATGTATTGCGGATACTCATACAGTTCCAATCATTTACTTGAATTCGGTTCGATAATTCCTAAAATATCGGTATGGAGAATCATACATGACTTCCATGTTCTAAGATTTATATTTAAAACCATTTTCAAAATGAAATATTTCCATAGAAACTACTTCTTTCTTCAGCCTTAACCACAGTGCCGTGGTCAGTAACGTATAGCACCTCACGTTAGCGCACTCGATTGTCAGTGATGATGGCAGTCGATAGCACTGCCGAAACGTCAAAACATTGCACCACGGCCAAACAGCCCGCGAAGGAATTTTAACAACAAACTACTTCTTTGTTGTGGATAACGTAGTACACATGACATATAAATAAAAATTATCCCCTCCCACTTCCACTATCATTTTCATTTATAGAAAATTACCCCACCCCCCTTCAACTAGCCTCTTCATTTATAGATATTCCGTCGACGTTTCCACAGTGGATTATTATGATCTTCTTATCAGGATACTTTATTTATCAAAATTAAGTACTTTACTCTTGCTAAAACATAAAATGTTGCAGGTAAACTACCCTTTCCCCGTAACCGATCTTCACCAAAATCAACAGGCCTTGAGTTTTCTACAATTCAGGAACGTACAAAAAAAAATTTGATTCTGTTTGAATGTGCGGCAGTTATCGTTCGTCATAGAAAAAATTACCGTTGTTAAAACATAGTGTTGTTGGTAAACTACTCCTTTCCCTTAACCGGTCTTCACCAAAATCAACAGATCTTGAGTACTTAACAATTCAGGAACGTATGCAAAAAAATATTTGATTCTGTTTGAATGTGCGGCAGTTATCATTCGTCATAAGAAAAATTACCCTTGTTAAAACATAAAATGTTGCAGGTAAACTACCCCTTTCCCTTAACCGATCTTCACCAAAATCAACAGACCTTGAGTACTTAACAATTCAGGAACGTATGCAAAAAATTATTTGATTCTCTTTGAATGTGCGGCCGGTATCATTCGTCATAAGAAAAAAAATCGGTATGGGGAACCATACATAACTTCCATGTTCTAAGATTTATATTTAAAATACTTTTCTATATAAACTATTTCCATAGAAACTACTTCTTTCTTCAGCCTTAACGACAGTACTGTGATCACTAGCGTATACCACCTCACGGTAGTGCACTCAATTTTTACTGATGATGGCAGTCGATAGCAGATAGCACTGCCGAAACGTTTGGTTTTGCAGAAAACATTTGGACTACGGCCAAACAGTCCGGGAAGGAATTTTAACAACAAACTACTACTTTGTTGCCGATAACATAGTACACATATAAAATTATCCCCTCCCACTTCAACTATAATTTTCATTTATAGAAAATTACCCCCACCCCGTTCAACTACCCTCTTAATTTATAGATATTTCATCTACATTTCTACAGTGGATTATTAAGATCTTCTTATCAGGATACTTTATTTATCAAAATTAAGTACTTTACTCTTGTTACAACAAAAAATGTTTCAGGTAAACTGCCCTTTCCCCGTAACCGAGTTTCACCAAAATCAATAGGCCTTAACTTTTATAACTCAGGGGACATATGTAAAAAATTATTTGATTCTGTTTGAATTTACGGCAGTTATCATTCGTCATGAAAAAATGTCTCTTGTTACAACATAAAATGTTGCTGGTAAACTACCCCTTTCCCTGAACCGATCTTCACCAAAAACAATAAGTCTTGAGAACTCTACAATTTAGGAACGTATGCAAAAAATTATTTGATACTCTTTGAATGTGCGGCAGGTATAATTCGTCATCTAAAAATTACCCTTTTAAAACATAAAACAGTTCAGGTAAACTACCCTTTTATCTTAAACGATCTTCACCAAAATCAACAAACCTTGAGTACTCTATAATTCAGGAAGGTATGCAAAAAATTATTTGATTCTGTTTGAATTTACGGCTGTTATCGTTTGCCATAGAAAAAATTACCCTTGTTAAAACATAAAACGTTGCAGGTAAACTACCCCTTTCCCATAACCGATCTTCACCAAAAACAATAGATCTTGAGAACTCTGCAATTCAGGGCTGTATGCAACAAATTATTTGATTCTGTTTGAATTTGCGGCTCTTATCGTTTGCCATAGAAAAAAATTACACACACACACACACACACACACACACACACACACACACACACACACACACACACACACACACACACACACACACACACACACACACACACACACACACACACACACACACACACACACACACACACACACACACACACACACACACACACACACACAGAGAGAGAGAGAGAGAGAGAGAGAGAGAGAGAGAGAGAGAGAGAGAGAGAGAGAGAGAGAGAGAGAGAGAGAGAGAGAGAGAGAGAGAGAGGCTTTTCGAAAAATTACTTTTTTACGTGTTTTGAGGGTAGTACAATCAGAGTCTGAAATTATTTCGAACACGTTTTTTTTTGCCATCAACATACTTCCATTTCCTTATAGAACATGGAAGTAATTACCCTTGTTAAAACATAAAATGTTGCAGGTAAACTACCCCTTTCTCTTAACCGATCTTCACCAAAATCAAAAAACCTTGAGTTCTCTATAATTCAGGAAGGTATGCAAAAAATTATTTGATTTTGTTTGAATTTGCGGCTTTTATCGTTTGCCATAGAAAAATTTACCCTTGATAAACATAAAACGTTGCAGGTAAACTATCCCTTTCCCTGAATCCATCTTCACCAAAAACAATAGGTCTTGAGACCTCTACAATTCAGGACTGTGTGCAAAAAATTATTTGATTCTGTTTGAATTTGCGGCTCTTATCGTTTGCCATTGAAAAAAATCTACACACACACACACACACACACACACACACACACACACACACACACACACACACACACACACACACACACACACACACACACACACACACACACACACACACAGAGAGAGAGAGAGAGAGAGAGAGAGAGAGAGAGAGAGAGAGAGAGAGAGAGGCTTTTCGAAAAATTACTTTTTTACGTGTTTTGAGGGTAGTACAATCAGAGTCTGAAATTATTTCGAACACGTTTTTTTTTGCCATCAACATACTTCCATTTCCTTATAGAACATGGAAGTAATTACCCTTGTTAAAACATAAAATGTTGCAGGTAAACTACCCCTTTCTCTTAACCGATCTTCACCAAAATCAAAAAACCTTGAGTTCTCTATAATTCAGGAAGGTATGCAAAAAATTATTTGATTTTGTTTGAATTTGCGGCTTTTATCGTTTGCCATAGAAAAATTTACCCTTGATAAACATAAAACGTTGCAGGTAAACTATCCCTTTCCCTGAATCCATCTTCACCAAAAACAATAGGTCTTGAGACCTCTACAATTCAGGACTGTGTGCAAAAAATTATTTGATTCTGTTTGAATTTGCGGCTCTTATCGTTTGCCATTGAAACCCCCCCCCCACACACACACACACAGACTTTTCGAAAAATTACTTTTTTACATGTTTTGAAGGTAGTACAATCAGATTCTGCAATTATCTCGAACACGATTTTTTTTGCCATCACCATACTTCCATTTCCTTATGGAACATGGAAGTAAAATTCTACACACAGACACACACACGGACACTTTTCGAAAAATGACTTCAAAACATGAAAAAAAGTCATTTTTCGAAAAGTGTCTGTATGTATGTCTGTCTGTGTGTAGACTTTTTTTCTATGGCAAACGATAACAGCCACAATTTCAAACAGAATCAGATAATGTTTGCATACAGCCCTGATTTGTAGAGTTCTCAAGGCTTATTGTTTTTTGGTGAAGATCGGTTAAGGGAAAGGGGTAGTTTACCTGCAACGTTTTATGTTTTAACAAGGGTAATTTTTCTTATGACGAATGATACCTGCCGCACATTCAAAGAGAATCCAAATAATTTTTTGCATTCATTCCTGAATTGTTAAGTACTGAAGGTCTGTTGATTTTGGTGAAGATCGGTTAAGGGAAAGGGGTAGTTTACCCGCAACACTTTATGTTAACAACGGTAATTTTTTCTATGACGAACGATAACAGCCGCAAATTCAAACTGAATCGAATAATATTTTGCATACAGCCCTGAATTGTTGAGTACTCAAGACCTGTTGTTTTTGGTGAAGATCGGTTAAGGGAAAGGGGTAGTTTACCTGCAACGTTTTTGTTTCAACAAGGGTAATTTTTTCTATGACTAATGATAACTGCGTAAATCAAACAGAATCAAATAATTTTTTGCATACCTTCCTGAATTATAGAGAACGCAAGGTCTTTTGATTTTGGTGAAGATCGGTTAAGAGAAAGGGGTAGTTTACCTGCAACGATTTAAGTTTTAACAAGTGTAATTTTCCTATGACGAATGATACCTGCCGCACATTCAACGAGAATCCAAATAATTTTTTTGCATTCATTCCTGAATTGTTAAGTACTGAAGGTCTGTTGATTTTGGTGAAGATCGGTTAAGGGAAAGGGGTAGTTTACCCGCAACACTTTATGTTAACAACGGTAATTTTTTCTATGACGAACGATAACAGCCGCTAATTCAAACTGAATCAAATAATTTTGTGCATACAGCCCTGAATTGTAGAGTACTCAAGACGTGTTGTTTTTGGTGAAGATCGGTTAAGGGAAAGGGGTAGTTTACCTGCAACATTTTATGTTTTAACAAGGGTAATTTTTCTTAAGACGAATGATAACTGCCGCACATTCAAACAGAATCAAAAATATTTTTTTGCATACGTTCCTGAATTCTTAAGTACTCAAGGTCTGTTAATTTTGGTGAAGTTCGGTTAAGGGAAAGGGATAATTTACCTGCAACATTTTATGTTTAACAACTGTAATTTTTCTATGACGAACGATATCTGCCGCACATTTAACAGAATTAAATATTTTTTTGTACGTTCCTGAATTGTAAAGGAATGAAGGCCTATTGATTTTGGTGAAGATCGGTTAAGGGAAAGGGGGTAGTTTATCTGCCACGTTTTATGTTTTAACAAGAGTAATTATTTCTATGACGGACGATAACTGCCTCACATTCAAACAGAATCAAATAATGTTTTTCATGCATGCCCTGAATTGTAAAGTACTCAAGGCCTTTTGATTTTGGTGAAGATCAGTTAAGAGAAAGGGGTAGTGTACCTGCAACGTTTTATGTGATAACAAGGGTAATTATTTCTGTGACGAACGATAACTGCCGTAAATTCAAACATAATCAAATAATTTTTTGCATACATCCCTAAATTGTAGAGAGCTCAAGGCCTGTTGATTATGGTGAAGATCGGTTAAGGGAAAGGGGTAGTTTACCTGCAAAATTTTATGTTGTAACAAAAGTAAAGTACTTAATTTTGATAAATAAATTATCCTGATAAGAAGATCTTAATAATCCACTGTAGAACGTAGATGAATATCAATAAATGAAGAGGCTAGTTGAACGGGGTGGGGGTAATTTCTATAAACGAAAATTATAGTGGAAGGGGGAGGGGATAATTTTTTTTATATATGTACTACGATATCGGCACAAAGAAGTAGTTTGTTGTTAAAATTCCTTCCCGGCCTGTTTGGCCGTAGACCAATGTTCTTCTGCAAAACCAGACGTTTCGGCAGTGCCATCGACTTCCATCATCAGTGAAAATCGATTGTGATAACGTGAGGTGATATACGTTAGTGACCACAGTACTGTGGTTAAGGCTGAAGCAGTAAGTAGAAACAAGTAGTTTCTATGGAAATATTTCATTTCGAAAATGATTTTAAATATAAATCTTAGAACATGGAAGTCATGTATGGTTCTACATACCGATATTTTTTCATGTTTTGAGGGTAGTACAATCAGAATCTGACGTTATCTTGAACACGATTTTTTTCGCCATGACCATACTTCCATTTCCTTATGGAACATGGAAGTAAAATTTATAATTTTATTGCCTGGCAACAAAATTATTTTATTTTTAACAATTACCATTGTTTGAAAAAGTTTAAATGAATTTTCAAGTACTTTACCCTTCTTAAAACATAAAACGTTGCAGGTAAACTACCCCTTCTACTTAACCAATCTTCACCAAAATCAATAGACCTTGAGTACTCTACAACTCAGGGAGGTATGCAAATAATTATTCGATTCTGTTTGAATTTGCGGCAGTTATTGTTTGTTATAGAAAAAATTCTACACACACACACACACACACACACACACACACACACACACACACACACACACACACACACACACACACACACACACACACACACACACACACACACATTTCGAAAAATCTGTATGGAGAACCATACATGACCTCCATGTTCTAAGACTTATAAGAATTGTTCTGTTTTAAGAATTATTTTCGAAATGAAATATTTCCATAGGGACTACTTCTTTCTACTTTTTGCTTCAGCCTTACCCACAGTACTGTGGTCACTGGTCATTAACGTAGGCTATACCACCTCACGTTAGCGCACTCGATTTTCACTGATGATGGCAGTCAGTGGCACCGCCGAAACGTCGGGTTTTGCAGAAAACATTGGACCACTACCAAACAGCACGGGAAGGAAC
The DNA here is from genome assembly GCA_034769895.1 of Magicicada septendecula. NCBI lineage: Eukaryota > Metazoa > Arthropoda > Insecta > Hemiptera > Cicadidae > Magicicada > Magicicada septendecula. The sequence continues at coordinate 199,802,822 of CM068368.1, read as the reverse complement.
AAACTACTTCTTTGTTGCCGATAACGTAGTACATACGTTAATATTAATGACTTGTAAAAGTTAATGTTTGATCTTCATTAAGTAGTGCTCAAGTTTCCAAAGTTTTAATATTATGATGTACGTAATCAAAACATCAGAGCAGGTTTTAGGGTGTATGAGAGTACAGCGTGGACAAAAATTTTCAACATTCCCTATTGAGCGTTGCTCAGAGTAAAGCTGCGAATCTACAGTGTACGTTTCACAGAACAAACACGCGGAAAAGAAGGAGCGCTCCGAAGTTTCTGATGGACCTTGAGCATCTTGCAGAGGGTTCATTCCCTAAAGACGAAAAAAATTTAAATGAATTTACAAGTACTTTACTCTTATTAAAACGTAAAACGTTGCAGGTAAACTACCCCTTCCCCTTAACCGATCTTCATCAAAATCAATAGGCATTGAGTCCTCTACAACTCAGGGAGGTATGCAAATAATTATTCGATTCTGTTTGAATTTGCGGCAGTTATCGTTTGCCATAGAAAAAATTCTACACAGACAAAAAGACACACACACACACTTTTCGAAAAATGACTTTCTTCATGTTTTGAGGGTAGTACAATCAGAATCAGCCCTTATCTCGAACACGAATTTTTTCGCCATCACCATACTTTCATTTCCTTATGGAACATGGAAGTAAAATATCTATAAATAGTGAAAATAGTTTCAGGGTGGGGATATTTTTTTAGAAATTATCGAACTGAATTCAAGTAAATGGTTTTAAATATAAATCTTAGAACATGGAAGTCATGTATGGTTCTCCATACCGATATTTTTTATTTAATTTCGTCACTCAAATCAATACCAAAATTGAAAATATTATCTCCTTCCCCTACAACTACCGTTTTCATTTATAGATATTTCATCTACCTTTCTACAGTGGATTATTCTGACCTTTTCAGAATACTTTATTTATCAGAATTAATGGGGGTACTGTATTCTTGTTAAAACGTAAAACGTTGCCGGTAAACTACCCCTTCCTCTTGACCGATCTTCACCAAAATCAATAGGCCTTGAGTCCTGTACAACTCGGGCACATATACAAAAAATTATTTGATTGTGTTTGAATTTTCGGCAGTTATCGTTCGCCATAGAAAACAAATCTTCAGACACAGACACTTTTCGGAAAATGTCTTTTCTTCATGTTTTCAGGGTAGTACTATCAGAATCAGCCCTTATGTCGAACACGATTTTTTCGCGATCACCATACTTCCATTTCTTTACGGAACATGGAAGTAATTAAAAAGAAGGGAAGGTGACAATAGGCTCCCTTGTCACACTCCACAATTGACCAGACCCACACTAGGAGCTGTGCTCCGTCTTCCTGTCTCAATTAAGATTTTGTTTTCGACGTAAATACTTTGTGTGGCTGTTGCGTTATCCCTTTCTTTGCCATTATTGGCCACAGCCTGCCCCTATCCACTATACCTATGTAGTGTTACGTTTGCATTTACCTTAATGGGAACGCAAATTTCATTATGATTTTATCATTATCATTATCATTATTATTTTCAGACTGCGTTCAGTATGTTGAGATGCATTGACAAATGTACTGAATTATAGGTTTTAGTTAATTATTATTGTGTGTACTGGTATAGTTGGTTGGATTACAGCGTGTGTCATACGAACCGAAATGTAAATGTGTTTTGATTTGCGAGTTCAATAAGCGTTGTAGGCCTATATCATTTCTACAATTATTTTCATTTCTCTCACAATTTCTGTGAAGAACAACGTGACATTCAGTTCTGTTGAACTGACAGAAGATCCCAAAATATTTCTTACAGATGTACTCGTCACGTGGAACATAATTCAAACCTTTTGAGGGTTTTAGTTTTTAATATATGCGGGCAACACCACGAGAGATGAACTTGGGCTGAGGTTGCCAGGGCAAACTTCATCACACGATTTTGCACTTTTAAGTGTATTTTACACGACATAAACACTTTTATCAGGATTTGGTTGTATTTAAAGAAAGTTTATTTTTTATTTATTAGTGTTCGATAATTTGTTTTGGGTACTGCTATTTTGTCAATAAACAAATAAACAGTAAATTAAAATAAATTACAATGACACCATATTTACAAATATTCCTTTTCATATCTTTTAGAGATTTAAAAGAAATGATTAATTTAAAAAAAATAAACGTTTGTTAGTAGTTAATATTTCATTAAGGAAACGAATTTTATAGAAATTACTGACCGCAATGAATGAATTAAATGCAGTCTGTGAGACGATAGAAATAAGGAAGTGTCGTCTTAGGTGCCGGGGGAGCTAACATAAAGAAAATAGACCTGTCTGATTGTCTTTGAACTTCTTGGTATTTGACTTCAGAGGTTAGAATGTCGTAACTACGTGAAAGCTTTAGAAGCTGCCAAGAAGCCAGTACAATTAAACGTATGCATGAATTCAGCTGTTGCGATACTAATCGTAGCGTGTCAATAAATATACGTGTGCTGAGAATGACCGACTGTTGAAATCTTAACCGCGTGCAATGTCATAAGTAAAATACAGTTGGACTGTTCCGTGTCCAGGAAGTTAAAGTTCGATAGCCGGGGTGAACCGTTTGCACGAAGATTTACTCTAGCCCTTGAGAGTCATTTTGATTTACTGATTCAAATCTTGTGGTCGTATACCGCGCGCGTGCTATCAGACCAGTTAACGTTTTCCTTGTCCGCTAAATAGTTCCATTTCTTTGTTACTGAAACGTGTTTTGAGTGCAGCATACTTGTTGACTCAACTGTTCCTTACTGTTTGTTATACAGTAGAGAAAAATTATTAAATTCGCTCATTGTGTTTTTACTTCTCAATAAAAACGAATAGGAACAGACGTGCTCTCTAGGTGACTGATTTTACTGTTAAAGTGATGATACAAACAAGTTGGCACAATAGAACTATACTTTGGAAAAGGAGTGGTGTACGCATGAACAACATCAGGTAATGTTACATTTTTTAAACAAAACAGGTCACTTAAAATCTGTCCGTGATTAATTGTTAATTCTATAACGTTGACACATTTTTCAGGCGCGTAATAATTACACGATTATTGTTCCAAAGTTGTGGAGGATACCGAATTATCGGTACAGGAAAAGTCATTAATTAATATAGACGGTGTTTACAGTTAAACGTACTGTATGTTCTATATTAATACAGAATAGACATTTCGTCCGTGATGACATTTATTCCACAGTGCCCAGTTTAAGTATAGCCTAGTCAAGTAACGATGTCGGTCGGTCTACCAACTGAGCATGTCGCAGCACGACCGAAACTCGAACAGTGTTAGTTAAGATTAAAGGTTACTTCTGACTTAATTATTTTAGCTCAGAATATTGTTGTTTTGTAATATTAAAAATCAGTAAAGTCTAGGAATTTGGGCGAGGAGTTTAATTGTTTGCATTGGAAGCAGATGTACGCTACGCAATACGCAAGCGCATAGTTTGGTCGGTAAACACGGTGTTGCCCACAAAGAGTGCACCGTCTCCCCAAGAGCACCACTGTACGTACTCATTTCGTAATTACAGGTAATATGCCCATATGGTCAGAAACCAGTTTACGCGATGTGTTTATGTGTGAAATCAATATGCTGGAAATAATTTGGCAGCGAACGAAAGTGGTCCCGATCATAAATAAGAGACAAGTGTCTGACCCGACACCTGTTACTTTGTACGCTCTCTGAGTTTGTTGTGACATTGCCCATCGCCGTATACAACGCTTATATAATCTCTGCAAGCTGTCGTGAAGTATTGCCTTTGTTTTTCACGCACACGCGTTTTATTTCATGCACTTTAAAGGCTTCGTGTGTCACTGCAAGATTATAATAGATTTCGTTTATCGTTCTTATCATCGTGTAATTAACTACAAGAGATGCAGTTTTATTAACTGACAGTATCATAACATGTAAAATATGCAGTTATGAGAAATGTGCGTTTCATTTGCTTATAAAAATTTATTCAGCTTGGATTTTGTATTTCCACATAGGTGTTTGTACATTTGTGAATATGTTTCAGTAGACGTATTATTATTTTTCGTTTTGCTTGCGTGTATATGATATTGAAATACAAACTGTTAATCATACGCGCTCGCGCGGTTATAATTGTTACTGCAGTCACACCGTTAGTAACAGTATTTACTTTTGATGAAGATTGCTCTCTCTTTCACCGAATAATTACATCAGTCTACAGTGTGGGGACCGGCAGTCTGAAGCTGCTTATTTTGATCTGGTATTCTGAAGGGATACCAGGTACAGCGATGTTGTCACATCTATTCCGTTTTAACCGGAAACACGGAGCGTTACCGTTTGTATTTGCTTGCCTTAATGAGAACGCAAATATGTCGGACTGCGCTTAGTCTGTTGAGATGCATTGGACAGGTGTACTAAACTATAGATTTTAATTAATTAAATTGTGTAGGACTGTTTTTTCTTGCATTCCAGCAAAGTGTGTGTTATATGAAGTTAAATATAATTATACCGATACTTTGTTTTGTTTTGCGAGTGCCATAAGTATTCTATATAGGCCTATATTTCTACAATTTCTAACACAGTTTCCCCGAAGGACAACGTGCCCTTCAGTTCTGTCTTCTTTCCTGTATGTATTCACTCCTGGTTAATAACAGAAAAGTAGGCTGATGTATGTGTCTTCGTTGCTTTTTTTTATTTAACAGGATGTGTTCTTTATTTGCGTCACATTTATGATTTCTCCTCATTCATTACAAACTTGAATTGCATTACTACTAAGCAATATTAGTTGGATGAGTACAAAAATTAAGTTGCAAAACTCGGCGTCAATAAGGAATTTGTTACTTTTTAAGGTCATGATTTTTAATACCTTAAAAACTCTGTCGTATGTGTTTTCTCTCATATATAATTTCACTGAGTCTATCAAGTAGGCCTATCATACAGCCAGAATATTATATAGCATTATATAAACATGTGTAAAATGCTGTTGTTGGTATTATGAAAACTATTAATACCATTTGAAAATACTATAAAAGGGAAACGGAGAATGGAAAAGATAAGCAGTAGAGAAAACCTTGGGTACGACAGGACGTGTTATATGTAGTCTATGTAAAAGTAATACAACATTGTTGTCTTCCCTTTTTCTTTGACTGTAGGGACATCGCTTTGTGACATTCGGCCTCCTCAACAATCCTATAACATTCTCTCCTGTTCACAGCAATACTTTTACATTTTCTAATCCCCAAGATCCTCCTCAAAACACTCCATCCACCGATGACTTCGTCGTTCTCTGGGCCAAGTGTTTCCGTTCTGTGATAGTTCTCGTATTTGTTGTCTTCTCCATTCTGTAAACATGTGCCAGGCACCTAATTCTGTACGACTTAATAAACTTTACTATGTTCTCGCTCTTTCTTAATCTAGTTCAAAACGTTCATGGCAGATCCATCAGATGCCACCTTGTTCTACTGGCCGAAAAATTCTCCCAAGTATTTTCCTCTCAAATCGCGTAAGGTTTTTTTCATCTTTTTTCCGCATAGTTCACGTCTCACAGCCGTAATTCGCCAGTGGTCGTACGACGTTTTATTCATTCTCAGTGTAGAATTATGATTTAGGATCGTGGAGCACAATAGCTTCTTGTTTCCCTTTGGTATATTTAATGTTTTCTCATCACTGTTTAGGTTATCTTCATGTAGCAGCGATCCCGTATAGCTGAAATTATCTGCTTGCTCAAAGTTATAGCCTCCAACATACATGTACTTTGTTGTATCCCGGTTTAATGTCAACCCAGCCTTCCTAATCTTTTCTTCCAGTTCTATAAATGTTTCCCTTAAAGCTTTTTTTTTTGTTACGGCCCAGTATAACTATGTTATCAGCACATGCGTCAATTTCCAAGATTTTAGTCATTAGACATACATATTGTTATTGGTATCCAAGTCACTTTGTTATTTATAAATTAATAAATTACATTAGATCCGTCTTGTGACTTCGTTTTATATTTAAAATGACGCGTTTCGGAACATATGTTCCATCATCAGATCTCAACTGAGTGAATTAATCTGATGATGGAACATATGTTCCAAAACGCGTCATTTTAAATATAAGACGAAGTCACACGACAGGTAATTTATTAATTTAGTAATTAAATTTCTATGAGCATTCACCTGGGAAATATGGTCCATGAAATATGAGATTGAAGTAAGGTAGTGATGTAAGACAGGGTGATGCATCGCCAGCGCTCCTTTTCAATCTCTACAACATTGTTGTAGACGTGGTAATGCTATACATAAATAAGGATATTCATTATAGACTGTGAAAAGCAAATTTCAAGTGTATATTAATGAAAATCTCGTTGAACGTGTGTGCAGGACACGAGTTGAGCGTGCTGCATCAACAGCTGAGTCAGGCGGCGTCGTCTCCGGCGGTTCTGATGCAGGACGCCCGTCGCACACCGCCTCCATCCTGCCTGCCTGTTGCTCTGGTCGCCGCTCCAGCTCACCAGAACACTCGCTCCACCACTGCCCCTGGTAAGTTATGTACCTTCAAACAGATTCTGTTGTTTGCAGTATTTTTGTATATAAGTGATGGAATATGCCAAAGTAGAGCTTTCAAAAAAATTACAAGTTCTTAAGACTCAACTTCAGCAGTCCCTATTCTTCGTGTGTATTTGTATAGTGGTAATTTCATAGCAGTTTTCTAGGCGAGTCGGTAAGTTTCGTCATTAAATTTAAGGTATTAATTAAATTTATATATCTACTCGTTTAGGATCGTTATGTGTGAGATGTGTGTTTTTCGTAAACGATTCTACGCGAAAGACGACTTGTTAACTTAGCTGTCATCTGCACTTGTATAGGCTACAACTACAGTACAAATTGTTTACAGGTAATTGATGGCCAAACGGGTCCGACAGTATTTATTGCATATTGTGTTCCGTAAATTTCGTTTCATTTCGCCGAAACGGCCGCGCACGTGATCAGATTTCGTATTTTTAATTGGGTTTATCTATAACACGCGCCCACTACGCTGGAAACCGATACTTGATTAGTTAAGGTTTGGTCTTGTACAAACATGGCAGCCGTCAGCTTCACCCATCCGTAATGTTCTGTCTGCGGACGGTAAATAAGCCAACATCCCAAAGAGTTATTTCGATAGCGTTTTTTTTTATTACCACATTGTCATCGTTGTGGTGTTGTACCGCGAACTTTCGAATACTTTCTGTATCTTTTTGATTTGATTTCATTTGGAAAGATTATGTATCATCATCAGCATTTTACCTATTAATGAGCGAATGTCTCTCAGTCAAACTCAAATTTCTGCTGAGTACAGTTTGATATATCAGGATATTTAACCAGATGATCCGTGTTAGCTTCTTTACCCAGTAATTTTCATGACCATCTTCCATCTTGTCATGTAGCCAAATGTCGTAATCACCTCGCTTAATTTTCTTAACCCTGTAAATTGTGCCATCTGTCCGATCTTAGCTGTATACCCGTTAAATTGTTTCTTTATCTTGCATTGTACAGTGCTTTCCAGGCTTCCTTGTACAGTTCGCATTTTCGTGTATTATGCTAGTGTTCATTGTCCTTTCGTATGACCTTTGTTTGGTTAAAAACTTCCTTTAAACTAAATTCGAGTGTGTTGTTCTTCGTATTCTGTTGATGTTTCTTCCTTGTTGATCGTCTGTACAGAGGAAGTCTGCCCTGAGCTTATTCGACTGACAAATTCTGGCATTTCATCGCCCATTGTTTGTTACTTTTTAACCAAAATATTTCAGTTTGTTCACAGCTATGACAGCTTCATAATGGAGTTTTGGTTCCTCAACAGGTGCAGCCATTTTATACAATATATTCGTCTTTTGCATATTTATTCTCAGATCGACCTTTGAGTTACCCTTGTTGAGCACGTTAATCATTTTCCCACCTTGGCTGAATTTTTCTAAAAATAACACTTCATCATCTGCAAATCTCAGTTTTTAAGATAAATAGCAACTATTTTAATTCGATTATGTTAAATGAGTAAAACGATAAAGTGTTTTCGTCCCAAAAAAACGGGAAGTACAAGACAGCTTATTTACAGTTATTTAATACTTTGATTATGTGCCTGTAAGCACGCGTTAAAAACGTTACTGGATGTATGTGTCTCAGTTTGGTCGCGTTCGTCTCCGAAGCATGCACTGGGTCATTTAGGCATATTAGGAGATATAACCAGATCAGTTATAAAGAAAACAATGAACCGTGGTCGAACGTGATTCTGTACGCTGTTACTGTATATGGAAACGTTATGTAAGTACGAACGATAGTCGGATTATGAAGGCATCTGCAGTCGTAATTAATTAACATGCAGAAAACGATACTCGTTCGGGGTATTTAAAAGTGATACATCCGCTTCCGCCTTGTGCCGGATATTGTCGCAAAAGGCTCAGGCAGTCGTGTTCCTTCCTGTTCAGTTGACCTCACTCACACGCGCACACGTACGTTGTACTGTACGCAGGAAATGGACAAACTATATGATCATAACAAATGTTAGAAAATTATTTACTATACCGTAAGCTAGGTCTGTGTAACAGAGTTGAGTTTAATGACTCGCGTAACGTTTGTGTTCCGAATACACAAGAGCGCAGCAATATTCGATACGTCTAAAACACGTCTAATCTGCGGTCAGATTCATCGCATGGTTAATAATAACCGATTGGTTATGAAAAAAAAAACAAAATGTTATCGTAATAGTATTATGTTAGAAGTTAACGATATTCCGATAATCTTTCATGACGGAAATATTAAGCCACCATGTATTGAATCCTCTATACAGTATTAGAGGAGCCGTTCTCTTGTACTAAACCAAAGCAAGCTTCATACAAGGATCACTACTCTTTTGCAAATACAGTAGTTTTTATTTACGTCAGATTAAAATGCATTCAGATTTACGTCCACTCAGTTACATTCCGATTGTGTGATTTCTCCACTTAGCCAGCAGGTAGAAGGGAACGTTTGAAGAGGAACGGGTAAAAATATTTATAAACACCGTGTCGAGAAAAAATACGTGGAAAACTTAAACTAGTTCATATCTCTTTAATTCATTTACTCATTTCGATAAGACACAGCAAAGAATAAAGGAAAGCAATAAGGACGCAGCGAGAATAAAGTAAATTGTTTAAAATTAGAAGTAATGTTGCTCGTGGTGAACGTATTTTGCAGAAAAAATACGGTGAGCCACGTAGGTTTTGAGAGAAGATGAATGACAAGATTCAGAGAAACCTTATATAACTTGTCTTACAAATTTAGTTTCTAGTTTACGTCTTTAGAAACGTGTTCTAGAAACTTAAAGTTTGTAAAAGATATAACTTAAAACACGCGCGCGCACATGTGTGTGTGTGTGTGTTTTAGTTATTAAAATGGTACTGTAGTTACGTAGTTATAGATTTGTTCCATAAGATGTGGGTGGAATTGTGTAGATTATTGTAACATTGTTTACAGACCCTTTCATCGTTGTAATTCTCAGGATTCCTTAATCTTATATATTATCCTAGTATATAAACCCAGGTTTATTGGAGTCATACAATAAATAATCCGTTTTCGAGCTTCTCCTCCGAGGATTTCTTAAGAGGATCGAATGATCAAAAATGGGGGACGAAAGAAAAAGGAAAAGCCACACTCGATGTTATTGGTTGCTTTGCTCAGGCCTACTTTTCTAGAACGGATGTTATGCTATCAAAGTCAGAACTCATTTTGCTATTATTTAAACTGATATTTGATTTAATCATAGTACGTATATGTACTAATGTATGTATGCCTACATCGTGTGTTACAACCGCAGTATAACTTAACGATACGAACGGCCTAAAGTTCGACGATTTGTAGTATGATAAGGCACATAGACGAAAATCGATTCTTTTATGGTATGGCAAACATGGAACACGAGATTAAATAAGCGATTTCGCACAAGCCAGTTGATCGCCGTCCACATATTGGACGGGCCAAACACGGGGGAGGCCCGTTGCAATAATTCAACTGGATATAGGTTTTCCGAATTAGAGCTTGTTTTAAAATTGTTGATGATCATATATAAAAAAGGAGTGAACGAAATCGTCATTACATTCTTCTGGCCCACAGTGAGTTAAATGTTTTTTACAGAGTTAGTGTTAAAAAAAATCTTGCACAGTCGATCGAAAGAAACCCACGTTGAATAATGTAAAGACGGAGATTTGTTGTGGAATTTTGTGTCTCGCTTCAATCGTGGATTTAGTTTTTTTAACATTGTGTTGTGTAATGGTGGTTTGGGTGGCTTTGACATTCGTTTTTATATTGTCTTTGGTCGTGTGGACCTACGAAGTAGCAACGCAGTTTGTAGTAATTATTGTTGGTCGATAGAGTTTATAATTTTAATATTGTAATGTAAACCTTTCGTATAGACGGTGAATAGTTTACGCAAGGATTTCACAGATTCTCGTAATTAAAGGAATAAAAAAACGTAGTGAATAGGTGTAATGAAAAAAACCGTTTAACAACTATTACGATGGATTCCAATTAAACTGGAATTCCAGAGGAATTAAACTCGGTGTACCTATAATTTTTTCTTTAAGCAGAGAGAAACGAATTTTTTTAAATTGTTTAAAGATTTTTAAAGATGTTATTGTATAATCAGTTATTTTAAAATGTATTTTATTTTCACCATATAGAGGATTCCGTTTCCATGTATATAGAAAAAACTAAATCAAATGAGAAAAAATGAGTACTGATGGAAATCTAATTCATTGGCTGTTGGCCACATGAACATTTTGAAGCCGGGCAGGATACACGAGCGGGGTGACTCGCTTTTTAATAGAATATCTCACAAAACTACGAGGAAGCAAGTGCAAGTGTACAATAGGTAGTGTGAAGAACTAATAAACAACCCTCACTATTTGAAGAAGGCTACAGGTGTATTTATAGCTTTACAGTCGATATGTCCATCACGTCTAAAGTTTTCCTGTAAAATAAATATTTCGCAGTAAAGCATACAAAATCCGACGGTCTATCCGCGTTAACCTTCACAGAAATTTTAACTATTTAAGAAAACAGATTAGACTGTTGCTTTTACACCAGACAACGACAGCGTGTTTGAATTTCCGAAAAATCAGTTTGAAAGCTGCTTCAGCTTTCAACAAAATTAATTTAGCCATAGGGCGTGCCTGATGCCCCTGTAACACGGCACGTTAAGCAAAACAAGTGTGTAAGTAAATAGGATTTTTTTAAAAAAAAGGGCTTTTAGGAATATCTTGTTAACCTTTGGAACTAGAACGAATCGGAGATCAGAAAATTGAAGAGCAGGAAATTTGATTAACCAAAGTCAGTTTTACTCTTTCGTAACGTATAATTTTATAATATTCGGGTTGCTTTGAAAAACGACATACTGTAGACTTACTCGCGAGCTTATGCTAGATTGTTTACAACTTTTAAAATAACACATAGGTCGAAATAAAAAAAGCATCGAACACCGAAGGTATCCAATTAGGATGTGGCAGAATCAAGAGAAACTCTGAAGTCGTTTTACTTTTCAGTTTTTTCATATTTTAAATTTTGGTTTCATTTATTTATAAACACACGCACACACACACACACACAGAATATGTAGTAATACCATACTTTGTCTTTAAATTTGTACAGATAGTTTTACCAATTCTAGCATAAAGTTTAATGTGCCTCGTTATGTAAACTTTATACCTTTAATGTTGTTTTAATGTTTAAGATTGTTTGTCCTCGGTAAATTGAGTTGGCGTTAAGACGTTTTGGGACATTGTACGAGTATATTATATGGCAAAGACCAATATTAAGAAAAAAGTAACTTTTCTTAAATTTTCTAAATATTACAAACCGAGAAATTTCGCATTCAGATTGGTTTTATTTGTGACGTTTAAATGTGCCTATTCTCTTTCAATTATTAATTTACGACAAAAGCAATGTCTTCAGATCGTCGTTCTTGCCTACGTTGGCAATCACATTGTTATGAAGTATTAACAACAAATCGTATTGTTGTGAATGTGTAAATTGAAGTTACGGTATTTGTAATCGCATCGTGTAGTATTTTTTGTAGATAAGTAGTTTGTTATATTTACATTTGTAATATTTACTTACAAGTTTTACAGTAACAGATTATGCACATATTTCAAAATGTAGATTTATATATTATTGTAAACATTTTTGCACAATAATGCCCTTCTTTGTGAAAGTTACAACGTAGGCCTACGTAAATAACGCCGTGGTTCTCCACGGTGTTTCCATGAACTTCATGCCTCTTATCGTTGTCTGGCCACTGTAATGGGACTACATCTATCGTCAGCGTTTGATTTCTCTAAAAAAATTCATTTCTTTTACAATTTTGGTGATAAACAACTTGTTTTGAAGTTAACCGTTACATGCAGTTGTAGTTGAATGGAAACGAGAACCTCTATAAAATAGTATGCGAGGGAATGGCATAAGGAACTTAAGAAACTGTTTCTGAACGCTCTGTTTATCGCTGACAGTAATGCAGTTTGTTCATGTTTGGTTTATTGTGAATGGTATCGGAATTGTTAGTGATTGAACGTTCCCTCTATGGTTGCACGGTACTGGAAAAATCCGAGTGCATTCATTGTTTGTCACTTCATTAAAAAAATTCGTAGTTCTCTTTGAAACAGGAATTGTTCATCATTTGCATCATATAAAATGTTCGTATTGATTCAAGGTTAAAAAATTTAAACTTTCCAGTGAGGGTGTAATTCGGGCTTAACAAAATAGACGTCGTTTATGATTTGATTGTGTATAAAATTATACTGTCTTTTGACGTATATATTTTCCCAAATATGATATATAGCTTTTACAGTAGTTTTACTGAGTCAAAAATTGCCACAGGAGATTTCAATAGGTGCGTGCGCACACACAACAGGGAGGAAATTCGTTGCTTATTCCTCTCAGTGCCTGTTGCTTTAACTTACTTCCTTGATACGAAAGACTATTTTCCGATATCTAGGAGATTTTTGCCTCTGACCAACGTCGATTGGAAACTTACAAGAAGTAATATTTTGTAAATCTTATTAATATAAACGAACGAATTTTTACTACTGTAGAAACTTCCATCGACGGACAGTGACTTGGTGCATGTGCAGTTCGGTCTGTTCGGACGTGTTTCAGTGGCACTGCAAGTCTCATCAATACAACGATGTTATTGTTTGAAGGTTTTTATTTTAATTAACGACTTTTTTAATTAAAAAAATGTTATTATTATCAAACATCGAAGAAGTTTTGTATATAATAAAATGAATAACGAAATAATTATCGAGACCACTTAGTTGTGGCCGGACTGTTGGCGCGTAGAACACAGCCGCTAATCCGGTTTTACGGTAAAAAGCAGTCTTTAATTTATACTGTATTAAAAAAGAAGATCTGCCGAAAAGAAATTATTTAACAGCTTTCAAATAATTAAAGTTGTGCTCAACGAAGATTTCAAAACGGGGACCGGATTTTTCACCTCGATAAAAATTAAATACGTAATGAAAAAATAATTATAGAACGTTATATTTTATTTGAGCGCTCGGTCGCGTGTAATTTCGGTAATAATTATAATTCTGTTATACTAAGTGATTCCACACAGGCACTACGGTAGCACACATCTGATGTAGGCAGTCTACGGATTTCCTTATTCGGTACACAGTATGCCAGTATTGCCAAGTTTATATTTTTCCAGTTTTTGAAATTATAAATTATTGCAATTACGATTTACCACTTTTTGCGCAGGGGGGACGCGACCCTCAGAAAAAAATTTTATATTGCTGAAATGTCAAATGTGTCTTAATTCGTTTGCGTGTAATATATGACCAAGTTTTGTTACAAAAGCGATACAAAATTAAAGAATATTATCTTCAATATTTGTAAGTATTACCTAAGTCTTATGTGATGACTCCGCCCGGCAGTCTCAGTAACTTCGATGTTGCGGGGTAAACATTGTAAACGATCTAACTTATTTCTGCTTGAATGAAAACTAAGCGTTCGGCCCATTTAGATAAAAAAATTGGTACCCCTACCTCTTGCGGTTTCAAAATGACGCCTAAAGAACTTATAGTGGTTACTGTCTTCCCCCCCCCCCCCATAAAAACAAAATAACTGTTCTAAACGAAAAGACTGACTCTTCTGTCATAACTGATTTGGGGCACCTTAACTGATTCGTACTATTTAATGATTTTTATTTAAAACATTTTCTTGGAAATTAAGTTACTACTTGCACTTCGTTTACGGATACCGATGAAGAAGGTTCCTTCATAGAAAACCCTTAGATCCACGGGCCACTTTCTACATACCATAAATATTTGTAATGAAGTAATTTAGTTGTGAGTATTTTAAGTGACCGTATTTAGGGAATGCGGTGCCAACTTCAGTGCGTAAATGATCTTGTTCAAAATTTAAGTTGAACCACACGCGTTTTACAGTGTCTCTGCTAACAACAGCACTGACATTTGTAAAGAATGAGACATTCCTTAGCATAGATGGAAACCAGAGTTACTTGCATCCGTTTAAATTACTGTTAATTCCACGATTGTTTGTGTTAACTGATTTAAACTGTTCCGTACAAAGTTGACTGGTTTTGTCACGTTCCCGCGAAACGAATTTAACTTCATTATTGTGTTCTAACTATGAGTGCTCTTAGCATTAATTAACACTTTCTAATTGTATCTTTAAAAAAAACTCTGATTCAGTTCAAAACAAATGCGACAATTTTATTTTATACCAACAATACTTGTAATCAGTTACACGACAAAACTGACATTAGTCCAATGGCTGTCGACTGTAAGAAATGAAATTAAAAGAGTTCTCTGCAAGAATCGTTTTATAATGACTTATCATGAAAAAAGTTTCGTGTAGAATTTTATGGCCTGAACGTGTTTTCCAAGGATGCAAAAAGCTGGATTTCCTGTTTGCACAAAATTTATACACGGACTGTGTAACTGTGTCCAAGTGTAAGGAACTTTCTATGCGAACGGGAATACGTCTATGGTCATTTCGTTATAGCAAACACAAATAATGAAAAAACATTTAAACTTTATGTTTGAAATTCAAGTTAACGAAATCCTCTTTAGTTTTTGTGTCGTATTTTTTAATGTGAGAAAGCGTTTTTAAATATTATTTCCTGCAAAATCGGTAGAATATGGTTTCATCTTGTTTCTCCATGAGTTGCTTGTAGTTGTCTTTATTTGCCGCCCTATTTATACAGCCATGCAAAAAAGCAATGATTGTATTTAAAATTTAAAGCACCACAACATCCTCATTACACGGATACATTTTTAAATGTTTAATAGACAAAACGAATTAACATTTTCCGAAATTTATCAGAAACTAGCAGGCTGAAACTAGCAGGTACCCGCGACTTCGCACGCGAATATTTGTATATGATTGTTGTGGTAATTGTCGAGTTGGTAAATTGGTAATGGTACATCTATATTAATAATATTCTTATATTGTAAGTTATGAATATCCAAAAAGTGCGAAGCAGTAGATCCACCATTCATGTTTCCTCGATACGTAAAATCAAAATTTGATAATTTAGTAGATATTTCCAAACATGCAGTATCACCCCTATACTGCACATATCCCATGCAGAATACCCCTACTGCACATACTGAATATTCAAATATCGAAGAGTATGGTTTGTCAGAATCAACGTGTACTATATAGCCTAATCAATGTTACAATAATCAAACAATTAATTATTGTATTGTTTACATGAATTCCATATGCTGATAAGAATTCTATATCCATACGAAAAAGTAAATATTCAAATGGATTAACTGATATCAATATACTTATGTGTACACTATTTGTATTATTCTATACGAATAAACATTTCATCTAATTATGTTACTGCATGTTTGTAAGTACGTATCTACTAAATTATCAAATTTTGATTTTACGTATCGAGGAAACATGAATGATGGATCTATTGCTTCGCACTTTTTGAATATTCATAACTTACAATATAAGAATATTATTAATATAGATGTACCATTAGCAATTTACCAACTCGACAGTTACCACAACAATCATATACAAATATTCGCGTGCGAAGCCGCGGGTACCTGGTAGTAATATAATAAGATAGTTTAGAATCTGATGTAAAGTCTACCGAATTGACTTGTAAGCAATTTTAAGACCGTCATTTATGCAATTGGACGGAGTCGCGAAGTGGGTAATGCGGCGCACTGTCGGACTAACTTGGGGGCGTGTCGAGAAGGTGAGGAGAAGGGAGAGAAGTGAAGGGCATTTGTTGGACTTTAAAAAATGAGTTTTTTTGCAATATCTTCGGTTCTTTTTAACCTATCGTTATCAAATAAAGTGGAAAACCTTCCGTTGGGTACCTGCTATGAGCGTGCAAAGTGTCATTGAAATCGGTTCAGTAGATTCTGAGATTACCGAGAACAAACGTAGACCCCCCCCCTAGAGATTTATTAGTATAGGTTAGAAAACTTCATAGTTATAATTGAATCCCTAAAATACTATGAAGCTGCATACATTATTTTAAAATATGTGTGATTTTATAAAACATTTGAATTCTTTTGTAATTTGCTATCTATCATTCATTGAAATTTTACTGTTTGTTTTATTTTAATTTTCTTATAATTCGATTTCATTGGTTGCATGTAAAAACTGTGAACAAAATTTTAATTTTATATATGTAATTGAAACGGATTTGTACGTGGTCAGCCGCCTCTCCGCCTCCAGCTTCCAAACTTTCTGTACACGAACAATGATGTCAGGCCTCCTAGAGATCATTGTTTCCTCCACATCATCTCTTCAACTTTCTTCCCCGTCCCCGTTTTTCTGGCAGTGAACATTCGAATATTCTCTTGATCCTGCTGGAATCGTCCATTCTTTTAGTATGCCCAAACACACTTTTTCTTCTCATGTCTGCTCCAGTGCATTTGTCCTCTTTTTCACTATTTATCGTATAATCTCATTCTTTACTCTTTCTAATCTTGATATTCTACAGCTACGTCTTAGGATGTACATTTCTATCGTTATCAATTTACTTCTATTCATCTTATTGGAATATCGCACGTTTCGGCTCCGTAAGTGTAATACGTGTAATATTAAAATTTTCACTATACTCTTTATATATATAAATTTTCAGTATATTCTTTTCTTAATTTGATTTTTTATTGTTTTGTTTCCGTCACGAGACGGAATTTAACTCTCTTATTACTTTTTTATCCTTGTTTATTCTTTCTACCATCTCGTTTTGCTATTCCATTGCTTGTTAAGTGCAGCGCCTAAAAATTTACAAATCCTTACCGCTTTCCGATTTGTATCACCTAATTTCATATTCTCTTGATCTTCATTTCCTACTGCCGTATATTCCTGGGTTCTCCCGGTTTATTGTAAGGCCAACAATTTGGTATTCTTCTCTTAATTTCCGTAGCATGTAATGTAAATCGCCGTGATCTTCTGCGACAACTATTTGACTCTCAGCGAAATATAAACTGCATAATTTATATATCCTATTTGCAGTCCCATTTATTTAATTTTTGTTTTTTTTAGCTCCAGATCTCTAAGGCTCTCTATCTAAATATATTTTCAAAACAGTAAGTGAAACACTACACCCCTTTCGCAGTCCCTATGCTGTAACAAGAGCTTCATTGTATGTTCTACCGGTTTGTAATCCTTGCCGTATTGTTTTCATAAAGATAACTTGTTTCTGCTTACCTGATATTTTGGCCTCCCTTAAAGCTTCCCATAAATTGTGACAGTGGAATACTATCAAGTAATGCTATGTGCAATTACCTATTTCATAAGCTATTTTGTTGTTTAACATTTGAAGTAAAAGACGACAGTGCTGATATTTTATCGTTTTATTTCAGTTGTATAATAAAATAAATAAGGTTTGATTAATTTATAAGGCATCGTTTCTCTGGCATAATCATAAACAAAATGTTTCTCTAAAAACGGGGATATTTCACCTCTTCTTTGAGTGCTATATTTCAGTTGAGTTTCTGGATGTAGTTAGGGGCCTATTCCGTCCGGGTAAGTGGAGGGGGGTGCAGGGACATCGATATCTGTATCTGCTTCGCAAGAATATCTTCACAGCTTCTGCGTTTACACAAACAAAGCATCCAATATTCTACTCTGAACTAGTGCAAAGAGTAATCGTTCGTGGACTGTGCCGCACCAGAAACACTGATCATGTAAGTGAAAAGTGTAATATTTTAATGTTGAGGTCATCGATGTTAATTTATGTCTGACTTGTTAAAATTCATTAACAAGATACGTCTTTCTTTTGCTTTGCCAAAAAGGCATGCCTTTTTAAAAAAGGTAACCCCGTCAGAGGGAACGTGTCTTCGAAACGGTTAGTGTTGTCGATTGCACGCATGAGTTCTCAACACACCGTAGAGAGAAACAAATGTCGTTTGTAATACGATGGTATTATTTGTGTAAAAGATTGTCTAAGGCTGACAGGCATAGCCCGAGGCAGATGATTGGCCGTAAATCTGCGAGCAAACTGTTGTGTCTGCGGTGTCGATTGGCGCCCGTCATTGATTTAACTACAAGCCTCGCGTTCTGCATACAAAGGCTTAGATAATTCATCAACATTTATATTAAGATATAAATTCTATTCGTGAAATTGTTTGTGATACTTGTCAAGGATTATATAAGTCTTCGGCAATAGTTTACTTTTATGTGTTGTAAATCTGTCCTACGTTCTTGCCGTGGCGTACGACGTCCTGTCCGGCTACTTTTTTCAGTTATTTTATTAAAAATGTTAAGTAACGCAGTTTCCACTTTAATTAACATAAACAATCGCTCATCCATAGATTCAAGAGGCGATAGTTAGTTGTCCGTTAATGTTGTAGTATCGTGTGTAGGATAGATCTCCTTTCGGCGTAATAACCGTTGATAAAATATAGCCTTTTTGATGATTTGCTACCATTCATCCTCTGTTAACCTGCGTGTTTTTTTTTTTTAGACCGGACCGTCATGGTCGGACTCGGGCTGTTTTGGAGCAAGCCCCCCTTCAGCCGTGTGGGTATGGGATTGTAGGGGGACGTACGCCAGCTGACCGGGCCGTTGAGAAGGTGGAGGCACGTAGATGGGAGTGTATTGGTTTGTGGGGTATATTGTGTGCAAGTGTAGTTGGTAGCCAGCCATATGCGAACGGGAGAGGTGGATGGAGGCGGCCATTATGGGTGTTTGGTGGTATATTTATTTCTTCTTCGATGTTCTTTTGGGGGGGGGGGCAAGATAGGGACGTGTAATGCAGGTCGCCTAGGCTGTTAGGTGGCGACAGGGTACCGTCAAGGTAGGCGGAGGAAATAGATTTGTGGATTACAAGCAGGGACGTGAGTGTGAGGAACTAGTTTGTGTGATTTCATGAGGTTGTGCGAAGATAGGGCTTAGAGTTTTAGAGTTTGGGGGAATTTAGCATAGTGTTGAGTATTTAGGCTGCATGTGTGTGTCTAGTCGCTACCGCTGGGGAGTAATGAAGCATGAGAGGGGGCTTGGTATGTGTGTTTAATTGTGTCTGTGTCTTTGACGCTGGCGGTGGGGGAGTCGAGGGGGAGGACCATTGGCTATTGTGAGGAGGCGATTTATTAAGTAGGAAGGTCTGCTTGTGTTACGGGTATTTCTGTTTATTGAAGGGACTATTGATTGTAGGGAAGTGCGGCGTGAGGCAGTGCGGGAATACTTCCAGTTCAACTTAATGAGGAAGGAATCTAGGTCAGGGAAGTGGGTGTTTAGCGCATACAGAACTGCGTTGGGGGTCTTCGTGAGGCGTGGTCGGTGGTCTTAGGGCTCGTCGTTTTGTGACTCGGTGGAGATCTAGGTAGGCAGGGGAGGCGGTAAGGAGAACTGGTGGGCATACGTGATGATGGGACGAATGCAGGTAGTGTAGATGCGGCCTAGTAAGTCGCTGGAGCAGTGGTTAAGTCGGCTGAGGGTTCTGAGAGAACAGAGGCGGGTACAGGCTATGGTCGTAGTTCTTTTGATATGTGGTCGCCAGGTAAGTTTGGAGTCAAGCGTGACGCCCAGATACTGGCATTCACGCTTCGGGCGTACTGATGATGGGCCTACACGGACTGGTGTATTATATAAATGATTCATGTTGCGTCCGGTGGAGTTGAAAACACAGATTTGGGTTTTGTCCGCGTTTACATTGATTCGCCAAGTGTTACAGTAGGCGAAGTTCTCTGTCTTCTCTCCGTCGGCTACCACTGTGTTAGTTTTTGTAACTTTGATTCTTAGATTTGAGTTACATGCCTGAACCGTGTTAGCCTTTGTGCTTTTAAAGATTTGACTCATGGTTCATCTTTGTCTTCCGTTTTCCGTTTTCTTCCTGTAATGTGCCACGCATTCTGTTTGGCAGCTATTAAAAATTTCACTCCTTATCTTTGGCACTCAATGTCAGTGCCTCACCCCGAAAGCAACAATCGGCCTAACTAGGGTGTTATTGTTTTTAAAATTTTTCTAGCAAAGGCTTGTTATTAACATGCATAATAGCATTTTCGGGCATATTTCTTCTTTGGGCTCTTACTTCGCTGATTTAGTGTTGTTCGTTTCTGCGCTTAAATTCAGAACAATATGCCGAGTAAGTTGGCTTATTTGAAAATTATTCTTTTAGTTATGGCCATCGTTAATGACTTTCTTACGTTGGTTATTGCCTCACTTGTCTGTAGGATGCTTTGCAGTGACTCTTACCTACTTTAGCGTGCGTCCTTGTCCCTAATGGTGGTACAGCACAGTACCCCACAACAATGACTTATTCCATCCAGTATATAGCATAAACATAATAATATAAAACTGCAATACGTAGTTTGTTCGTGTATCGTGTAAAACTTTAATAACATCAGAAAATGTGACAAAAAAGGTAAGTAGAAAAAACTGTTAGAGTTATTCTTACTTCTTAGTCGTTGTTAAACCAATAAAAAAATGCATTTCAGATTCATATATTTCCAGTACAGTGTGTTCAATAAAAAACCATACAGGAGACCAGGTTGACAAATAAAAGGAATTAGTTAGTGCTGAATATAAGGCGTAAACTGTTACCTTTAAAGTATTGTGTAGCGGACTGAAAACACGCGACTTGCAGTTACGGATCACAGGCGGCCGTCCGTGGTTTTTTGCGCTGTTCGCGATGATACTCACTTCATAGATAACATAACCGTAATTTTGGTCATAAAAGTAAAAATAGAGAATTTGAAAAATTAGAATTGAGTATTTTCCTGGGTTATAATCTTATTTTATGTTCGTGCATTTATTAAATTAAAATCTGCAACACGGTTCTTACTCCATCATAATGTCCAGTAGCAGTAAGTCCCTTCTTCTTTGTACTTTCCGTTTCATCTCCTCATAGGAATAACTTACGTAACCAATAATCTGTTTTAGCAGTAAGTAAAAAGTAAATAAAACGTTTTTCGTGTACTGGATGGTGTTGCTGTGGGCATCTACATGTAACGTGTGGTTGGGAACGTCTCGACAGTGCCATCAAGATTGGATTAAAATAAGGTCGTTTAAAACGTAAACGTCGTCTGTCTTTCTAATGAAACTTTGTACATAATTTGTCAGTGAACCCTATTTCTATTATTCCTGGATGGCTGTGTCGTGAGGGAAATTGGTCTATCCTGGCAAAATATCAGTCTATGATTGCCATATACATGTTGTTCATATTGCCCACACAACTAGGCATATATTATGGCGTGATCACAGAAACTGCATCATCTTTTCTATTACGGGCTGCTGTGCAATCGGAGATTGAAAATATTTACGCTTGGATGTTGACGTATATGCATTTTCGTACACTTAGGGCTACCGTGCTATTTAGGAAAATTAGATTGTAATTGTCTAACGGTGTTACATCCAGGGTGGGGAAAACTTGTAGTACAACCATCAGCATCAAAGGTATAAGCTGTACTGCTGCTTTGGCCAAAAGGATGACAGTCGGAAGCATTCGATGTCGGCTAATGTGTTCTTAAAAGTGCGGTACTTCCCGTCACTATCTCTATACACCAATCAAATTGCACCGGTAGTAATGTGGGATTACCGTTTTGAATCTACCTTGTCGCGAGGTTGCCACAATTAGTATTTATCAATCGCAGCTTATCACCTTTAACGGTTCCAACCTATCGTGTTGTCATTCTGCTGTCGATGTAGCCGTTGTTTAGTGATGTTCTGAAACATGTCAGCAACGTACACTGATGCGAGAGAAAAAATTATCTACGACTGATAACGATTGCTTTGATGCAGACGGGTAACGGTTTAAATGAGTGAGCCACAATCAGACGTCTCATATAAAAATACAACGGTCACAACCGCTGCAAACGCGCCGAGAAATTTTTCATATTATATTTTATGAAAACTACAAGTCAGGTGGTCAAGTATACTTCAGGTGCATCATACATACGTGACAGTTGGCCAGTTAATGAACGTCCAGTCATTAGTCCTCGAAATTTGGCGGAAAGATGTGGTGAAATGTGGTAGTACTGTAGGCCTATATCTAGTTTTTCAACACATTTTGGGTAGGTAATCAGATAAGTAGTTCATATTTAATGGAATTCTGCATTGTCTGTTTTCTCACATTTCCCGAATGCAGAACAAAAACTTAGACTAAAGGGTGAAAAATAAGAACATTACAGGCCAAATGAATTACTAAAACATCTTAATAGTATAAGGTTTTCACACGTTTTACTTGAAAACAAGAATAAATAGCTAAACAAAGATACACACAGTTGGTGAATGATTAGTCGAGCATTGACATACAGTGAGCCATATGAACTTCTATGCGAGGATAAATATGGCCGTAAACCAAAAACGAGCCCTCGTGTTCGTAGAAAACTGATCTAGATACCAGATGTCAGATATTTTGTTTTCATAACAATAATAAAACTCCCCCTATCTCTACTTCATTAGTTCTCTAATAGAGTGGACTCCCATTAACTGTTTCAAAGTATAATTCATCTAGTAATCAACAGTCATAATTAGAGCGTTTTCTTTCCTGTAGTGTAAGGCATATCGTGCAGTTCAGTTCTTTTTGGTTTATACACGCATACCGCAAGAATAGAAAGACTATTCACCGCTATTGTTATTTTACTCCGCTTATTATAATATAAAACTCCGCTTATTTCATGTGTTTATTTTATGTGTTTAACGTTTGTTGGAATATTATTGTTAAGTTTAGGACTGCCTAGAAAATCACCAAAGTGTTGCTTACAACGGGACATTAACAGCGCACAAGGACAAGGTCAGTGAACGCTTAATATTTATGCATTGTTGATTACATGAGAATAAATCCTTTTAACTATTTTAGTTTTACAATATACAGTCCACTGCTAATAAAAAAGAACCCCAGTAACTGAATTAAATAACGCCTGTTCAGAGACTTCACTTTGCAGAAAACATAGATCTACTCTCCAAGAAAAGGACATGCTCAAACCGCATCCAACGTCTAGCACCCTTTATTGATGATGCAGGAATAGTCCGTGTCGGAGGTCGACTGAAGAACTCTGCGCTTACTTACAATGCCAAACATCCTATTCTTCTGCCAAAAAATCATGTCGCTATTCATTTACTCATCGATTACTATCATGGCATGTACCTGCACGCTGGTCCTCAGTTCCTCCAAGCAACACTATCTCAACGCTTTTGGATCCTCTCCGCCCTCAGTGTTATACGCTCAAGAATATTTAAATGCGTACGATGTTTTCGTACAAAATCAAGTTGTGCGTGTTGAAGCTATCCTTAATTCGAGGCCGATAGCTACTCTCTCGAATGACCCTTCAGATCTTCAACCTCTTACACCAGGACATTTTCTAACTGGAGGACCTCTTAATGCACTGATCGAACCTCAACTAACTAATGCACCACTTAATCACATAAAACGCTGGAAATTGGTTCAAGCCTTCACACATCTCTGGAAAAGATGGCAAATGGAGTACCTCCACACACTTCAAGAACGGTCTAAATGGATCAGACCTCAAGAAAATCTCAAAATAGGAGATTTAGTCGTTATTCATGAAACGAACCTGCCACCCCTCAAGTGGAAGCTCGGGAGAGTCATCTCCGTATCTCCAGGGAATGGTGGAGTGGTACGTGTCGTCAACATGAAGACTGCCGGTGGAACCTTGACCCGTCCTTCTGTTAAGGTATCCCGTCTTCCCATTTACTAAAATCCTTGACCAGTCAAGTGGCTACTGCCCGTTATAATTTAGTTTTATTATACTCTTCCAAAGGATCAAATTTGTTCTTATGTTCTTTCAATGCTTCTTGTTGAACCAGTTGGTTCAAAGGGGCCGGTATGTCAGATATTTTGTTTTCATAACAATAATCCCCCTATCTCTACTTCATTAGTTCTCTAATAGAGTGCACTCCCATTAACTGTTTCAAAGTACAATTCATCTAGTAATCAAAAGTCATAATTAGAGCGTTTTCTTTCCTGTAGTGTAAGGCATATCGTGCAGTTCAGTTCTTTTTGGTTTATAAACGCATACCGCAAGAATAGAACGACTATTCACCGCTATTGTTATTTTACTCCGCTTATTATAATATAAAACTCCGCTTATTTCATGTGTTTATTTTATGTGTTTAACGTTTGTTGGAATATTATTGTTAAGTTTAGGACTGCCTAGAAAATCACCAAAGTGTTGCTTACAACGGGACATTAACAGCGCACGACAAGGTCAGTGAACGCTTAATATTTATGCATTGTTGATTACATGAGAATAAATCCTTTTAACTATTTTAGTTTTACAATATACAGTCCACTGCTAATAAAAAAGAACCCCACAATTTTTGGTCCTTCCAGCCCGGATAGCATCTTTCATTCAGAATCCAGCACTTTGGAAAGCAAGATTTTTATTAATTATTACGCTCTTTATTATTACGTTTATTGAATTATTGTAACGCTTAAATATTAAAAAAAAACAATTATTTATTACTGGCAAGTATTGCCAATACTCAGTGCTCTTTTCATTTTGTTATGATTTTTTCATGTTTTTTCACGCAAGCATAGTTTTATTGATTCATTGTGCAGCGTGTGTTATTTCATGTTTTATCTAGCAAGCATAGTTCTGAAGTGTAGTGTGTTTCTTCAAAACCGACCTCTGTATTAGTTTCTATAAAATACAGTAGCCATATTCCTTTATTACCATATTACCATTATTACTGTCATCTACATTATTGGTATTTTAGAGTGATAAAAAAAATAAATTACAATTATTTGGACTGGAAATTACTGAATACTGGAAGAACATTGTGAATTACAACTTTTACTTAGAACTCTTTTGTTATTTACATCTGAATACGTTTTTTAAAGCGAGTGTATTAATAAATTACCAAAATGAGATTTTCTTCTTTTGTGAAGCAAAGTGAACTGATTGAGAGTAGGCTTCATAATATTAACAAACAAATTGTTGCTTTTGAGGTTATTGATATAGGTAATTTAACTGAACAGCAAACACGAAAAGTTAGTTTGCTTAGTTCCACCGCAGAAAATAAATATGCTGAATTTGAAAGGCTTATAAATAAACTATTTAGTACAACACCTTTACCAGAAGATCTTGATAATGAACAGATTTCAAGATTACAAGATTCTATATCAGACTTAAATATAGCTATACAAAGTTCGTGTGCTCCTTTTCTACCATCGCTACCGCAGGAAACCTTGGATCAGTCTCACACTGGTGCATCACAACTAGTTGCGCCTACTCCCACCGTAAATTTACCTCGCTTAAACTTGGGAACATTTTCTGGACAACCTGAGAAATGGGTAGCCTTTCACAGTCTGTTTGAAAATGCAGTGCACAAAAATGAAACCATTTCTAATGTGGAGAAATTTACATACTTGCTTTCTTGTTTGACTGATGAGCCGCTACTAAATTTAATTAAATCGTTGCCTGTCACTAATACAAACTATGCCATAGCCTGGCAAACTTTGCTAAAAAGATATCAAAATTCTAGATTGTTGATAACACTTCACGTAAACAATATATTTGATATACCACAATTGCATAATCCTTCAGTTAAACAAATGAGGAATTTTCTGTCGACCTACAATGAAAATTATCAAGCGCTCAAAGCACTAGGACATGATATTGCTAGTGAAAGTTTGTTGTTGACCTCATATATTTTGCGTAGATTTGACACGGAATTCAGGACCAAACTTGAACGTTCTCGAGATAATTTACAAAATGTTCCTACCATTACAGAAGTAATTACATTCTTAGAAAATGAATGTTCTTGCAAAGAAGCAGCGGGTTTAACTAATATCATCTCAAAAAATGAACCTTCTCTTCAAACCTCTCAAAAAATCAGTGGTTTTAAAATGAATACAAACCAGTTTAAACCGCACAAAATAGCGATGGTCACTACTCACACTCAGCATTGTATCTTCTGTTCATCAAATTCACACAACATATATAGATGTGCAGATTTTTACGCACTTACTGTACAAGACAGACAAGCTTTTGTTAAAAATAAGAACTTGTGTCAAAATTGTTTTGGAACACATAAGTTAGTCACCTGTAAGTCCGTCCACACATGCAATGTATGTCATAGGCGTCACCATAGCCTACTACATTTTTTTTGATCAGAACCGCTCCGCACAACCGCAACAAAAATTGACTCAGTCAAATAGACCTACCTTGTGCCCTTCTGTTGATACGACGATGCATAAGCAAAACCACTCTGCAGAGTGTCACCAGGATACTACCTTGATAGGTGTTTCTTGCAATCAGAATAACACTGTGTTACTCGCAACCGCTTTGGTGCATATCACATCTGCCAATGGAAATGCAGCAGTTGTACGAGCTGTGCTTGATAGTGCATCCCAAACAACAATTATTTCAGAAAGTTGTGCAAAGACTTTGTGTTTGTACCGCTCTCAAACAGATGTTCCAGAACTTAGTGGCATCTCTACCGCCCCAGTGAAAACAAAGGGACTTACCTTTGTGACATTGTCTTCGCGCAGTGGGAATATTTTAGCAATATCTCACCCAGTCATGATTCTTAATAAAATATCATGCAATCTGCCTCGTGTTCAGCTCCCACCAGAAATTAAAGAGCGACTCAAAGGTTATATGCTAGCGGGTCCCACTTTTGATGTTCCGGGTCCAGTTGACCTTCTGATTGGAGCAGATTATTTGCATTGACTCTTAATGGTACCTTTATCAATCTCGGCAAGAATATGCCATACGCTGTCAATACAATCTTTGGCTATGTTGTGCTTGGTCCGACACCTGTTTCACTTAAGTCTAAGCCTTACTCAGGCTTAGTGACTCTTTTATCGACGAATGATCGTGATCTGCACGCAACATTGCAACGTTTTTGGTCCATAGAGGAACCACCTCACACTACAAAACTCGCTCCACAAGATGAAAAATGTGAAGCTCACTTCGTCTCTACTCATAAGAGAGATGCCTCCGGCAGATATGTTTGTCACTTGCCTTTCAGCGGAAACCCTGCTCAACTAGGTGACTCTACAACTTTGGCAAAACGCCTGTTTAATACACTTGAACGCAAATTTGAATCTCAACCTGAGTTTAAACAGAAGTATGTCAATTTTATGAATGACTACTTAGCATGTGGGCACATGAAACTGTGCACATCTGTGCCGTCTCTGAACAAGCCGCATTACTTTTTGCCACATCATGGCGTTTTTAAAGATAGGAAAATCCGTGTTGTTTTCAATGCATCAGCACCATCTTCTTCAGGTGTCTCACTGAACCACATTCTACATCAGGGTCCAAAGTTGCACAATGACATTACTGATATAATTCTTCGCTTTCGTCAACATAAATTTGTTTTCTCTTGTGATATCAAACAAATGTTTAGGCAG
The DNA here is from genome assembly GCA_034769895.1 of Magicicada septendecula. Classification (NCBI taxonomy): domain Eukaryota; kingdom Metazoa; phylum Arthropoda; class Insecta; order Hemiptera; family Cicadidae; genus Magicicada; species Magicicada septendecula. The sequence goes on along the minus strand of CM068368.1, from coordinate 199,775,017 downwards.
ATATCCATCCATGAAGATGATCAGATCTTTCAGTTAATATACTGGAGAGAAGACACTTCAGTCCCGCTAAAGGTCTACCAATTGACTACTGTCACTTATGGTATGACGTCCTCGCCTTACCTTGCTAATAGAGTAGTACAACAGCTCATTATGGACGAAGGAAAAAATCATCCACTTGCTGCTGAAGCACTTCAACAGCAAATACCCTATATGTTGATGATGCTCTATTAGGGAGCAATTCTCTGGAAGAAGCTCTCCACCTTCAAGAGGATGTTGTTTTACTTTTGAAAAAGGGTGGATTCAAACTGAGCAAGTGGTCTTCAAACCATCCTAAACTCTTAGAAAATGTCATGCAAGATAATCATGAGACACCCCTCATGTTACGCACGTCGGAACAGCCATTTTCAAGTCTTTTAGGGCTACAATGGATCCCAGATATTGATGTCTTTTCATATTTGATGCACACACCTTCAAGTAATTATACAAAAAGAACTTTACTTTCATCAATTGCTCAGATTTATGACCTTTGTGGTTGGATATCCCCAATAGTTTTTTGGTCTAAAGTCTTAATGCAGCATGTATGGACCTTAGGCTTAGATTGGGATTCTCCATGACCTGATCATATTTCCGAGAAGTGGTCACGATTCGTGAAAGAACTTCCAGAAATAGAAAAGCTAAGGATACCACGTTTCATATCCTTAGCAACTGCAGTCAATATCCAGCTTCATGGATTTTCAGATGGAAGTGAATCCGGATATGCAGCTTGTGACTTCCTGCGCACAGAAGACGCAGAAGGAGATGTCAACATACGACTGCTGATCGCAAAATCAAGAGTAGCTCCACTGAAGCGTGTGACTATTCCCCGCTTGGAACTTTGTGGTGCGCACATGTTAGCCAAATTGCTACATTACTGTACAGAACAGCTCTCACAACATCACAACATTGACAACATTTCAGCATGGTGCGACTCTACAGTAGTTCTATCTTGGATACGCACTCTATCTTTTCGTTTCAAGGTGTATGTTGCTAATCGTGTGGCACAAATACAAGACTTAGTTTCACCGCACATCTGGAAATATGTTTCAACTGTTGACAATCCTGCTGATTGTGCTTCTCGAGGCTTGACACCCACGGTTCTGAGATGAAACATAGCCAGTGGTGGCTAGGACCACCATGGCTCGCTAAATCAACGCAGACCTGGCCACAATCTATCCTTCATTCAATTTCGGAGGAGTCTATTCCCGAAATGAAACCAAATGTGCTCAATCTTATGATGACCACAAAAGAAGTCCCAACATTTGGATTTCTTACAAAGTTTTCTTCTTGGAAGACTCTTCTTCATGTAATGGCTTATGTCCTTCGCTTTATAACCCGTTTGAAATTTAAAACCACCATAAGTGGATCATTTACAGTAACTGAATTAAATAACGCCTGTTATTTAACGCCTGTTCAGAGACTTCACTTTGCAGAAAACATAGATCTACTCTCCAAGAAAAGGACATGCTCAAACCGCATCCAACGTCTAGCACCCTTTATTGATGATGCAGGAATAGTCCGTGTCGGAGGTCGACTGAAGAACTCTGCGCTTACTTACAATGCCAAACATCCTATTCTTCTGCCAAAAAATCATGTCGCTATTCATTTACTCATCGATTACTATCATGGGATGTACCTGCACGCTGGTCCCCAGTTCCTCCAAGCAACACTATCTCAACGCTTTTGGATCCTCTCCGCCCTCAGTGTTATACGCTCAAGAATATTTAAATGCGTACGATGTTTTCGTACAAAATCAAGTTGTGCGTGTTGAAGCTATCCTTAATTCGAGGCCGATAGCTACTCTCTCGAATGACCCTTCAGATCTTCAACCTCTTACACCAGGACATTTTCTAACTGGAGGACCTCTTAATGCACTGATCGAACCTCAACTAACTAATGCACCACTTAATGACATAAAACGCTGGAAATTGGTTCAAGCCTTCACACATCTCTGGAAAAGATGGCAAATGGAGTACCTCCACACACTTCAAGAACGGTCTAAATGGATCAGACCTCAAGAAAATCTCAAAATAGGAGATTTAGTCGTTATTCATGAAACGAACCTGCCACCCCTCAAGTGGAAGCTCGGGAGAGTCATCTCCGTATCTCCAGGGAATGATGGAGTGGTACGTGTCGTCAACATGAAGACTGCCGGTGGAACCTTGACCCGTCCTTCTGTTAAGGTATCCCGTCTTCCCATTTACTAAAATCCTTGACCAGTCAAGTGGCTACTGCCCGTTATAATTTAGTTTTATTATACTCTTCCAAAGGATCAAATTTGTTCTTATGTTCTTTTAATGCTTCTTGTTGAACCAGTTGGTTCAAAGGGGCCGGTATGTCAGATATTTTGTTTTCATTACAATAATCCCCCTATCTCTACTTCATTAGTTCTCTAATAGAGTGCACTCCCATTAACTGTTTCAAAGTACAATTCATCTAGTAATCAAAAGTCATAATTAGAGCGTTTTCTTTCCTGTAGTGTAAGGCATATCGTGCAGTTCAGTTCTTTTTGGTTTATACACGCATACCGCAAGAATAGAACGACTATTCACCGCTATTATTATTTTACTCCGCTTATTATAATATAAAACTCCGCTTATTTCATGTGTTTATTTTATGTGTTTAACGTTTGTTGGAATATTATTGTTAAGTTTAGGACTGCCTAGAAAATCACCAAAGTGTTGCTTACAGCGGGACATTAACAGCGCACAAGGACAAGGTCAGTGAACGCTTAATATTTATGCATTGTTGATTACATGAGAATAAATCCTTTTAACTATTTTAGTTTTACAATATACAGTCCACTGCTAATAAAAAACAACCCCACACCAGAAGGTACTACCAGGGATCTCTCCGGTCAGTTGAAAAAGTAGACCTACCAGTACAGAGATCCCTTAAAAAAACGAAAATAACCTTACCTCGAAATGGCCAAGAACACGCTTGAATGGTCGCATGAGATGAGTAACAAATTTAAAGAAAACTGGTACTTATTTATCAAAAGTACATGGTTTCCTCATAAAAGAATCCATCAGGGCACGTGGAAAGTACCTGGAACTGATGAGACCAACCAAATTGACTATATTTTGGTATCACGAAGACATTTTTCTTCAGTACTAGATGTCAGAAACTGTGGTCCTATTTGTGGTAGTGATCACAATCTGGTAAGAACAAAAATTAGAGTAAGAATAGTGATGATTCAAAGATGGAATCAGGTAAGAATAAAATAGTGGGATACAGAAAAATTTAGTAAAAATTCAGGTGTTGCCCAACGGTATCAAGAAAGTTTGAGAGACAGGTTTGCTATCATCACGTAGATGGTGAGATGGAAGATGTGGAGCATAGTTGGAAGAAGTTTGAAAAGACAATTAATGAGGCTGCAGATTCTGCAATCCAACCAAAGAGTATTGGTAGATAGGACGATTGTGGGAGACGACAGAAAGGTGTTGGAGAGGTGGATGGAACATTTTAGGGGGCTGCCGAATGAAGATGAAAAGGAAGAAAAGGTGGAAGCCCAAACAACGGATGATGGTGATCATGTGGTAGATTACCACATGTTATCTATCATGTAGTAATCTTTCATGTAAAAAGGACACTAAATGAAATAGAAGTGGCAGTTGGAAAGCTCAAGAACAACAAAGCCCCAGGACAGGATAATCTGCCTGCAGAATTACTGAAGCATGGGGCGAAACTGTTAATGCATATTTACATGTTCTAATTCGTATGGTCTGGATAAAACAAATAATCCCCGAAGAGTGGAACACTGGAATATGCCCAGTTTATAAGAAGGGAAATAAACTGGATCGTAACAGTTATATGGGCATAACGTTACTCAGCGCTGCATACAAAGTACTGACTTCCATAATTAATGAAAGGCTTAAACAATTGGCCGAAAAAAGTCCAATGTGGTTTCCGACCAAAAAGAGATACTTGTGATAAATTGTTTGTTATCATCAGGCAGAATATAGAAAAGTGCTATGATCATGATATAGCACTTCATATGCTGCTTATGAACTTTCGACAAGCATTTAATAGTGTGGGAAGGATAAAACTTTATGAAGCTATGGTGTGTATGGGAATTTCTTTAAAACTTATAATGTTAATGAAGATGGCCATGAGCTTCTCAAAAGTCAAAATTAAGTATGAGGATATGCTAAATGAATCACTTGCGTTTAATAAGGGAGTTAAAAGCAAGGTGATGAGTTATCGGCTACTCAATTATTACGCTACACTATCCTATTAAAGACATAGATCAGCGAGGAGCAACATTAGATAAGACAAGCTAAATAGGCGATTACGCTGACAATTTTGTGATAGTAGCCAGATCAAGACAACGGTTAGTTGAGGTATACAGGGATCTGAATCAAAAATCCGCTGGAATGGGACTGAATGTAAATATCGGGAAAATTAATTATTCCTTTGTAAGTAACTCGTTGAGTTTCCTGCAGGTCTCCCATGTAATATCTTCAAATAAATACACTGCAAGTATGTTTATTTAACAAACCTACTTGCAGTGTATTTATTTGAAGATATTACACAGCAAAACTAAGTAATGCTAATCTCTGCATTAGAAAGGAGAAGAACTCTGTATAATTTATGCGTAGTGGATAACTCATTTAATGCCGTTAATAAGTTCAGATATGTGGGTAACATGATAGATAATGTAGGGCCCATAAACACGACGATACATGACAGGATACAAATATGAAATAGGGCATATTATGCTAACAGTGAATATTGAGAAGCAAACTCATTAGTCGTAACACAAAAATAAAATTATGTAAGACACTTATCAGACGGGTTGTTACTTATTAAACAACCGAGACATGGATATTAACTAAAAAGGAACACGAAACGCTAAGAAGTTTTGAAAGAAAGATTGTACGACGTGTTTATGGCCAGGTTGGAGCTGATGAATGGAGAATAAGAAATAACCAGGTGGACATTGTAAGATTCGTAAAGGCTCAACGAATACAATGGCTAGGTCCCCTAGAGCGGATGGATGATCAGCGTATCCCAAAGAAAATCCTGAGGGCGCAAGTCTATAAAAACAGAAAGAGGGGCCGACCTACGATAAGATGGTTGTATGGTGCGCTGGAAGTTCTAAGAAGAATGGATGTGAGGGGTTACGCTTAGATGCCAATGGATAGGAGACATTGGAGAAGATTGGTTTTGGAAACCAGGGCTCACGTTTGGCTGTAGTGCTAAAGGAGAAGAAGAAGAATACAGTGAACAACCAACGTCAGTTACGGTCTTGAGCTGCATGTTTGTGCACAAGGCTTTGATTTTTAAGTGATAGTGAACCGATCCCAGTATAAAAGGAATTGGAAACCTGACTGTTACCTCAAGTACTAGAGTGGTTTCCACTACGGACTTTGTTTTGCCATAAAACCAAGACAGTAGAAAATTGCGAGAAAAAAGTGGTGATCATATACAGTAATGGCCAGAAAATAGCCGTGATGTGATCACCGTTGGAAATAATTTGGCCGAAACTAAGAAGAAAATGAAGAAAGAAGGAATGAGTACATAAGCTGGTTCAATTGCTTGCTTTTACGAATATGACACTATGATAAAGACATAAAAATTAACTGTGTGGAATTGATAAAATATAAATAAAATGTAAAGAAATTAATAATAAGTATTAATACGCAAAAAGCCTTAAATAAAAGATCGTTTATTCACAATAGAAAATGTTCTTATTTTTCATCCTTTAGTCGAATAATTTGCACACGTCTGTATCCGTACTGCAAATTGTAAATCGAAAAATGTGATCGTCGATGGCGTATACGTATCGTTCCTACGTTGTGTTGTGGACGGATGCACAGTGAACGTTCGTAAATAAGCCATCATTTGCAGTACATTAATTACAGTGCAGCCATTAAATGCGGCAATTTGCACATGGTTTATTTTGCAGCCTTGTGGGACAGTGATGAGGATCATGAAGAGTTAATTATTGTTAGTCTGAAAATGGATGCAAAGCGAAGGAGTCGAAACGCTTCTGTAACGACTTTCCAATGGTGGAAGCAGATCGACCGACAGTCCCCGACTAGTAATATGAATTCGTCATTGTATACTTTATAGACTGGAATCACAAGAACACTTCCATGCGGGCAACGGTATTACAACGGCCAATAGCATATAACAATTTTCTCTACCAACAGATAAAAATAAACACATTCAACTGATGTGAACCAAGTTTTGTCAGTGCAGTTTTTGTTTTATGCGGTGTAGTAGTGGGAGTACGTTTGAACGACCTTGCTAGGTTTCACGAATTTAGGGGAGTCGAGTGCGGCGGGCCTGAGTGTAATGCTTCTCATGTAGTTGGTTACTGATGGCATTTGAGTGAACGTGTGTGTGTGTGTGTGTGTGTGTGTGTGTGTGTGTGAAGAATATTTTATATATTATTTACTAAATATATTATAAATAATACAAAATATGTTTGAAAAAATATAAAATATAAAATATTATTTATTATTAATGTTTAAATAACAAGAAGAATGTGTTAAAGATGCTGCATCTCGCCTACCTTTTTAAAATATGTGTCGCAAAAGCATTACAAACGTTGAAAAGAAAATGTAAACTACTGAGAGTAGACCCCTTGGAGGCGTGTGTTTGCACGCTCTGTAGTTTGCTGATTACCAGACGATTGCGAATGACAAGGAAGATCTACGTGGCAATACAATACGTGGCTCGGAAATTACAAGAAGAGTACAAAATGTGGGACTTAGAGGTAAATACAAAAAAAAATACTTGTCAATTGGAGTTGATATATCTAATGTGAGCTTAGATAATGAAGAAATACAAACATGTGGGGAATATACGTATTTAGGAGTCATTTTTGATGTGACTCGTTATGAAGGTAAGATTACAAGAAAGACACGTCAGGCCAGGAAAAATGGTTCAATGTCTCACAGAAATTTGGTGGCGTAAGCACATTGGCAAAAAGAAAAAATATAATATTTATGATGCATTATTTAAGAGTGTAATATTTATGATGCATTAGTTAAGAGTATAATATTTGTGACGCATTAGTTAAAGAGTATAATTATTTTGATGCATTAGTTAAGAGTAGCTTAGTGCATGGAGGAGAAACATGGCGCGTTGGAGAGCAAAATAAAAAGAAATTGGAGGCTCTGTGGAGATGGATGTGCTCCGAAGATCCCTACAAATTTCTATACAGGACAGAATTTCAAATGAAAAAATTAGAAGAAAGATGGCACAGAGGAAACTTTATTTCAGGGTATTGAAAGGAATCAGTTGATTCGGTACGGCCACGTTCAGAGGGTGGGGTATGAGAGAAATCCAAAGAAGGGGATGGAGTGGGTTCCTCCCTATCGTCAGAAGTATGGGAGACCATGAAAATCCTGGAAAGAAGGCATATTAAGAGCCACATGTGCACGAGAACTCCAGGTGGAACGTGGAGTGATCGTATCGTTAGGTTGTTAGGCGTCGGACAACGTCGAAGGACGTTTTAAAACCTGTGTACGTATATAATAATTTCTTATATGACAGTAGTCTGACACTGTTGTTTTGGAAATGTCAACACTTTGAGCTCGTACGTTGAGTTCACAGTACAAAACGTGAACCTGTGTGTTTGTGTACATTCAGATGAAAAAAGTTTCCTTCAGATGAAAAAAGATTCCTTCATACTTTCGATAAAATTCCTATATGGTTTGTGTGATCTTGGATCTGCGGTTTTCCCATTTTAGAGAAGTATCCAAATTGTTGGTAGACATATACCAATAAAAAGTGTTTGATTACCCGCAGTGTTTGAATAACATAAAACACTCGAACATTTGCAAGTGTAAAATAGAACACTTTACTACCTTCACTGTTTAATTGACATTCAAGTACAATTAATATGGCTCCCCTATTTTTTGATGAATCAGCATTGTGTGTGTTGGTGATAGCCTACTCTTGCACTGGCAGTAGTACCAGTTGTTTGCACATCTTCGAAGACCAAATGTTCAAGAATGAAATGTGTCATCATTATTAATATTTCGTGTAGAATATACCATTGGTATCGACGGCTAATCTTATTTCGATCGTTTCTGATTGGTATAAATTTAATGTAATTCAGTGTGGCTGTCAACAGCTCTCAGTAGACGGCCCACGTTTCACTGCTGTCGAATAATGGACATGTTGTGAAAATACTACTTCAGCAGCGGCCGTTTATTGGCCGAAAGTTTTACATATATTACAGCTAATAGTCTGGTGTCAGCTGTCAGTTACTGACCGTGCTACTAAAGTGCAATGTTACCGCCGCCGTACAGTTCACCTATGATTTGCCCATACTATATCTTGGAGTATTTATCTTGTTGTACTTTGCATTTAATTGATAATTAGGGGGTTTACATTTTTTTTGTAAATTGTGAGTTTAGAAAGCCACAGGTTTAAATAAGTTGGTTTCCTTTAAGTAACACCCATGGGCTCGACAAGAACTCAGACGTGTGTAACTCTTTTCTACATACTTTTCTGAACATTTTAATATATGACACTGATATTTTAACCACTATTTCAAGTCTGAACTAGGTTTTCAAATCACTTGAACACACGGGATTTCACTAGCGACTCTGGAAGCAATTTATGCATCAGTAGATAAAGCTCCAGTTCTTACTCTTAGGCCTCATAGTACAAGTACATAGTACAAATTTTTTGAAAAACCATTTTGTAACTTTTAGATTTTTTAGTTGGCTACCCTGTTAAGTCAACAGGTTCTTCAGCTGTTCATATCCTGGTGATTTTCACTGTTTGTGTTGTCGGTTTATATAGTTCAGAGTGAGTGTTTAGTGAGGCCCTGTATAAAAACGTTTAATTGTAAGCAGTTTTGTGGAAATCGGTTCATTAAAAAGGCGTGTAGCACTACACGTAGTTAGAATGAGGTAGTAACACTTCTAGCAGTAATGAGGTTAGTTTTATTGCTGACACGAAACCAATTTCAGCATCAAAATGAAAACTGTAACATCTACAGAATTCTGGAAGAGGCAATGAATACCTCCTTGAAAATAGTAAAACGGGTAATATAATATTAAACGTGGAGGTTCTGAACAAAATGTTGCAACATGTGAAATGTACAAGCTGTGACCAGATTGTTTCTATTGAAACCAGTGAGAATCCCAAAGACAGAAAAGTATTAGCAGTGACATTGTTATTAAGTTGTCAACACTGTGAATACAGTTAGTGTGTATTCCAGCAAGAAAACGGAAAGTTCTGCGTATGATGTAAACACCAGAATGGCTTGCAATAGGCAGAGGACAAACTGATGGGGAAACCGTATGTGCGGTAATGAATTTACCAAAGCCTATCCATAGGTTCCAGTATTACAACAAAGTTATTTCTTGCGAAGGGTGGATGAAAATAGCTGCTCTAGAAGCCGTTACTGAGAACAATGGAATTTCGGACATTTGTGGAGCCTTTCGATGGCACATGGACACGCCTTTGTAAACGGTGTGGATACTGGTGAGATTTTAAATGTTGAATGTGTCACAAAATATTGTCTGGTCGCTTCACGTCCAGCAGAACTATACAGGCCCAAACGGTGAAATGGAATTAGCTGGAGTGAGTGCCATATTTGCAAGGCCAGTTGGAAAAAAGAGATGTGCGTTACGTAGAATATCTAGGGGGGGGGGAGAGAAATGCGTTCAAAAGTGTGTTTAAAACATTTCATTCAGGACTTCTGGGAAGAGTAAAGATTCTTCAAAAACTTTTAGGAGACGCTGGACCTAATTGCGTTGTTGGCCTAAAAACTGTGTTGCATGCAAACACAGCGTTAGAAAAGCTGAAAAAGCAACATTGTCAAAACGAGCAAGTCAACTTAAAAGGACTTAGAAGAGGAAGAGAGAAGATATAGAAGAAGATGGAAAGGAATATGGAACCAAGAATCGATGAGTTCATTTGAAATAACATTTTTGTGCTCTTCACCTTTGATAGCGATTTCCTTAAGTTATGATTTTTTACCTTTAGGCACACATAAAATTGTTATTTTTTAAGATATCAACACAAATTATTTTTCGTAATGTGTATAATTGTTACGAGATTATTGTATACCTATTGTTTTTCTGATTATGCGCATAGAAATTATTTAAAAAAGGATTGTCTGTAAAATTTGGCGGTAAATTTTTGTCTGACACAAAAATTTACACTAATTTTTTCAGACAGTCTAAAAGTATACTACTTTTCCAGACATATAGGTACGTGGAATTTACAAAGAGTCAGTCTAGTTACCCTGAAAATTTCAGATTAATATCTTTAGAAAATTAACATTACGTTAAATGGCAGTACAACTTCCCCTTATACGAAGCAGTGTGGTCGGTAAACTGGCGAAGTCACTGTTGTGATAATTTGCATGTACGAAGCCGGACGCGTATATTCGAATTCAATTGAAACGTATTTCAGACAACGCTGTAATGGAATACGTGGAACAATTGGAATAATAATTGGGCTTATTTTTGTAATCAATATGAATTGTAATTGTAATTGTAATGTGGTCTTTAATGTTATTAACGTTTCACAAAGTTTTTTTAAAGCAACAACTTCTGTCTGACTTTATATATTTCTCGTGTTCACTCCATGTCAGTTCAGGAGATATTATTCAGAGCAAAGTTTCACTCGAAATATTTAGGTAAACTTCAGTGTTGCGGAAATAATACCCGAAAGATTGCCGGCAACGTTACGCGTGCCATTTTAAAAGTTTACTTTACTGCTTCAGTGTGGCGCGAGAATGGTGTTTTATCATGTTACCCTATGCAGTTCCCTTCCGTCACGTCCTTTTTTTCCACAGTCAAATAAAGAGTCAAACATCTTTCTAAGTCCGTGTCTTGTCTCGTGTGTTGTCTGTCATTTTATTGCCCACCATCACTCGTAACTTCGTAGCGTGCATTGTGTCGCTGTTGTATATTATAGTTTGTACGTAGCAGTCGAAAAGAAAGTCGTGATCCAATGAGATATTCACTGAAAACGACTGTGAGTAGTGTTTTGTAGATAGCTTACTGAGCTACCTAACATCTCTGACCTCTCTGTACGAAACTAAAATCTCTATAGAATATAGAATATCGGGAAACGTTTATCCGTTTAAACTGTTGTGCCAATGGTGTGTTGAACGGAGAAATGCGTATTTGAAATCACTAACTGTAGCAGCATTTAGACGAATTTTTTTATAAGAGTATATTTGTTTCCGAGAAATAGAAAATTTTAAAGACAGAATTAATGGTATTTAGATAACAAATTTATGTGACTGCTAATTTCGTAAAGTTAGTTCCTGAACCGTTTCAGAATCAACAAGGTTTGATAGGTGCTACTGACAGAGGAAATCAGTCACATCAGTTTTCGGTGTATAATGTCTTGATGTGACGTAGCGTACCAAGAATTGCTTCTCATTCAGTGTGCGGTATTTGAAATAAGTAATGTCAGTTTGTTATACTGTATAGTTAAACTAAAAGAGGGTTCGGGGTGTTAAACAAAAAAAAACATGTTTTATTTCTTATCCAAGATCCACATTGTCGAGTCAGTGGATCTGTTTTACAAATATAACGAAATTAGCCTATTTATGAGAAGCGAATGAATACCTACACTTCTGCTGATTTAAAAGTTAAAATTACAGCAATTTTTGTTTTGTGTAAAAAGTAAAATTTGCTACGTTTGTAAAGTGCGAGCATGTGTTAGTTGAGCATGTCGAGTGCAGACTGGCAGGCACTTTGGTGTACGCGTGCGTTGTGTCTCACGCACACTAGCACACACCGATAACATTTACATATAAACACGTTTTTACTGGAGAACAAAAAGCGGACAGCGTGCGGCTGCATTCGCAGTGACATGGACAAAGCCGCTCTCTTACACAAACACGATTAAATTTTTATTGCCGATACACTGCGCTGACTGCACAATACACGTGAGTTATTTAATTTAAATATTTCTGCATCGCTGAGGTGTAAACAGGTTTGGCAAATATTTGTTGTTCAAACTTTGATGTTTATTTTCTTGAAAAACAGGTACCGGCTTAGTTTGAGTTTATTATCGGTAAGTGTGTTCCAGCAGGTGACATGTTGACCAAAATTCCTACCGATGGGAATATTCCGTACTTTAACTGCTCAGACTGAAGTATAATTTGTATCTTATATATACTTCAGAAAGGAAAGGATCGTTTCTTTTTCGGTCGTAAGTATTTAGTGGTGCTTACCTGCAGTCGAGTTACTGGCGGAAACTTTAAATGTTCCGATTAATTAATACAATTCAAGATTCATTTTCAGGTAGAATATTTAAGTATACGCTACTCACTACCTATCTTTCGTTAATTCTGCCTTAGCAAACGGTTGACAGCCGGAAACCTTTGATATAATAATGTGGTTTCAAAAGTACGCCACTCCCCGACACTGTCTGTGTGCACCTATCAGATCCCACTGTTAGTAAGCCTACGTTGACGCTGGGTTGACATAATTAGTACCTACCTATTCGTCACATTGGCAGATTATCACCTTTAATGTAGCCGACCCGTCGTGTCGTCGTCGTAATTCTGCTGTCGACGTAGCCGTACATGTTTAATTATGTACAGAAACATGTCAACACTGATGCGAGATAAAACTTTAATTACGACTGATAACAGTTTCTCTGGTGCCGAAGGGCAACAGTTTACATGGAGCTATACACGTTCAATAATGTGAAAATTTCTCGTCATAAATTCATTGCGACATTCACATATTTTCGAATAAAATCGTTTGTTAAAAATATGTGGTTAATAATTGATTATTTATTGACTGTTGCAAAGTTTAAAAAGTAATTAGTAAATGATTCTTAGGAAACCTCGAAAACTTTTCTAGTTATGAAATTGCGCTTGTGCTCCGTTCGGAAAACTTAAATAAACTTGTGTATTTCACTAATGTCAGTATTTATGCCTGTCTAGTATATAAAATGTATAGAAAGTTTGCCTGCTACTTTGTCCAAGTTTTGTGTGCTTTGTTTATGCAGTTTGAAAAATTGAATGGTTAAAAACAAAATTCAACTAAGAGCATTGTGTGCAAGTGTGAGTGTAACTTGTATGATGTGTTAGAACCCAACCGTAAAGAGAACCAGTGTTTTAAGTTGTAACAAGTAAGGAACAAAGAGAAATGCATTATTAGGACGTAATGTGAAGCGTAAGCCTGAGAATCACTCTGTTCATTCAGAGTTGTTCTTGAATTCTGAGATTGGCTGTATTGTCCACTGTACGATCACGTGAAGTCTTTTCTGCTACCGGTGTACAACCGTTTTACAGCTTAACAGATGTTTTAGTTTATAAGCACTACACATTTTGTCCATTCTGCGGTAGCCATTCTCAGCGGCTCCACCGAGCCACAGGTACAATGTTAAAAACTTCGAGTCTTCATTGGACGCTTAAAAATATTGTTCACATTTTTTGTGATATTTAAAAATCACAGATGTCCGATTGACAATTTCTTAGAGCCTTGTTTTTATGTACTTTAAGTTCTACCTTAAATCTGTTTTCCTTGACGATGGTCACAGGTTTCTTATTGATTGATTTTTGTTGTGAAGCGATCAGTTTGTAGCATATTCTGTTGATGTATACGAGTTACAAAATATATCACTTATACAATACAGCTATACATCACAGCTTTTATTGTCGATTGAAGAATCTCACAAATCACTGGTGGTGCCATGTTAAGAAAAGGAAGACATTCTGGCGTATTTTAATTTTGGTGACAGACTGGTTTAATCTGAACAAGATACGATGAGATCATTGCGATTGATCGTCAAGCCAAAGTGATGTCAGTTTCTAAAAATCGAAATTTCTGGTGACAGCTGTGAACACATTTCAGTCAGTGCCATATGGATGGCGATTGACAAGTGTTAATAGCTTCCAGAACGCATTACAAAATTAACATATGTAATCATTTTGTTACGTACATAAAAACGCATGTACGATTTTCAACGTAGCGACATGCACCCGCGGTAGCCACGGACCAGATGTAGGGCTAATTGTCCTATAGCAATGCTGTCCACTACTGACATACTGGTAAGCTCCCCGCGCTATAGTATCAACGTAGCGACATGTACCCGCGGCAGTCACGGACCAGATGTAGGGCTAATTGTCCTATAGCAATGCTGTCCACTACTGACAGACTGGTAAGCTCCCCGCGCTATAGTATCAACGTAGCGACATGTACCCGCGGCAGCCACGGACCAGATGTAGGGCTAATTGTCCTATAGCAATGCTGTCCACTACTGACAGACTGGTAAGCTCCCCGCGCTATAGTATCAACGTAGCGACATGCACCCGCGGCAGCCACGGACCAGATGTAGGGCTAATTGTCCTATAGCAATGCTGTCCACTACTGACAGACTGGTAAGCTCCCCGCGCTATAGTAATGCTGTCCACTACTGACAGATGGTAAGCTCCCCGCGCTATAGTATCAACGTAGCGACATGCACCCGCGGCAGCCACGGACCAGATGTAGGGCTAATTGTCCTATAGTAATGCTGTCCACTACTGACAGACTGGTAAGCTCCCCGCGCTATAGTAATGCTGTCCACTACTGACAGATGGTAAGCTCCCCGCGCTATAGTAATGGCTCGCTATTTTGAACGAAGTACATTTATTATAAGTCAAACTTTAATAGTAGGCAGTTTTTCAATTATATGACAAAATTACGAAAACCCTTAAACGCTTATTGTTTAGTAAACAATAATTGTAAAGCAGACTGTCATGCAATAGACACTAAAAATTCCGAACTGCTGCATTGATTATATTTAGTTAAATTTATGACCATAATGCCTAAACGACACATAATTCAGTCCTAGCTTTTAAGTTTGTGGTATTTTTTCATACGCGTACGTTTAATACTTTTCACAAATAAACGTAATTGATAACAATGTAAAGTTTTTGTTTGCAAACGTAGCTTGCAGGCTTTTGAAAACTGTCCAAAATTTGTAAGGGAGGTTGAGAGGGAGGTCCCTTCAAATTATAAAATTATTAAAGAGTCCCAGTTTTTATTTGAAAAAAAAATCCTCGTAACTCGATGTCCCATGTGGACTTCTACAGTTTCCTTAATATTTTGACGTCCATTTTTGGCCCATGGTGTTATCAAGTTAAAAAATTATGAGAGTATACTCTATATTCGAATTTGAATTAAAATTTTTTTTTATTCTAATACCTGGATTTTTACAATGTTTTCAAATAAGTATTTTATCCCATTTTTAGACCCTGGTGACCTAAACTTTGAAATTTTCAAAAATGAACACTTTATTCACATTATACTTAAAATTCACTTTTAATTTCGTACCCCACATGGATTGTCGCGATTACTTTTTACATTTTGATCAACTTTTGGGCCCTGGTGTCCCAGAGTGTTGAACATTCAAAAATTGAACACCACCCAGATTGTGGTTAGAATTACGTTTAATTTGATATCCCACATGAATATTTGCTATTTGTCCAAAATTTCCCCCTCACATGTTTGCCTCCCGCCTCTATTTTCGGGTGTATCACTCTCAGGACTCTGTAGGGTAAACGTGCGGACACGTATGCCAAATTTTACGAAAATCTGTTAATCCATTCAAAAATTATGAAGAGACGTGCCCCAAACATACAAATGCCAAACTGTCGAGTTGAAACAGAGTATAAAATAGGTTAATTACCTTCTGTCAACGTTTCTTAGAATCCTTTCGGGATATCTCGAGTTTCGACACCAATGGTGTCATCATCAGATCGGATATGAATAAGGTTAAAACATTATTGATGTATATACGTCTCGTCAAATATTAAAAATTAAAAACAACACATACATTACACAAATAATAAATAAAACATATTATAACAAAATAACAATATAACAACGAAATATAAAAACACGCGGCCGCAATGAACCTGCACAGGAACGCCCCCACGGTAAGACTAATCAATGCCGGCTTGACCGTGGTTCAATTTTATCGATCTGATATAGCCGATTTCTCGTTCTATATGATCGATTCTATTAAATAAAATATTATTTGTATGTATTGCTTTTTCATTTAGGACACGATTGTGATCCTCCTTTATAGCTTTATATATCTCGAACCTTTCAAGGGTGTCCAGCTTTAGTGACTTTTTACATTTATGTAGGACATCTAAATTATCACCAATACTCTTTATATTATGGTCATGTAAGCTTAAATGTTCTGCAAATGTAGATCTTCTTACCTTTGACTTGGAGCTTGGGATATGTTCTTTATAGCGTAATTTGTAGGAACGACCTGTTTGTCCTATATAGAACTGTGTGCAATCAGAACAATTAAGTCTATATACACCAGTACCGTCAAATATATCGGAGGGTATATTTTTGTTAGTAAATGTAAGTTTTTTCTCAAGTTTATTACTCGCCTTTGAGGCCAAAGTAATATTATGCTTTTTTAATTGGTTTTTTAAAATATGGTGTAGAAGTTCACCATATTCTATTGCAATGTATTTGTTTACTTTTTCTTTGGATACATCAATATTTATTGGTTTATTTTGTTTTTTATTAATTATTCTATCTACTATATGACTTTCGTATCCATTGGCTAACGCTATGTGTTTGATAATGTTTAGTTCATTGTTATAATCTTCCGTAGATAGGGGCAATGCCAGCAATCTATGAATCATACAATTGAAAAATGCCATTTTGTGTGAAATAGGGTGATACGATGAGGCGTGAATAGCATGATCTGTGATTGTTGGTTTTCTGTAAATATTATAGTTAATTTTATTATTTATTTTTGTTAAAGTTAAATGTAAAAAATTAATTTTATTATTCGTTTCCGTCTGTAATGTGCATTGCAAATTATTTGTAATAGTATTCATATATTTTTTAAGCATCTCCAATTGCCTGCAATTGCCATTGTAAATCATTATTGTGTCATCCACATATCGTCGGTAAAATAAAATTTTTGTATAATGTTTGTTTTTAGTTGATAAAATTTCGTTTGTTTCAATGTGATTTAGGTAAATTTCCGCCAGGATGCCTGACAATGGGGATCCCATTGCTAAACCATCCCGTTGTAAATAATATTTGTTGTCGAAAGTGAAATAATTTTGTTCTAATATTACTTTTGTCAAATTGATTAACTCATCAACTGTTTCATGATTTAATGTGGATTTAGATAGTAATACATTTTTTCTATTTCTAACGTTTCAGTAATAGGTACGTTCGTGTATAGATTTACTATGTCGAATGAGGCGAGAGTGTGTCTCGGCTCGATTGTAATAGTTTTCGTAAGTTCGACCAGTTCTAAACTGTTTTTCAAGCTACAATTTTTATTGAACGTTATGTGTTGTCTAAAAATTTTGTTTTCGAGTTTTTTGGCAATTTTATATGAAGGTGCAGACATAAAATTAACTAAAGGACGGACAGGCATATTATTTTTATGTATTTTAGGAAGGCCCTTAAGCCTAGGTGCCTTGGGATCTATCATTTTCAGGTATTTTTCTCATCGTTCGTTATGACGTATTTGGTTTTATTTAATATTGATTTCACTTTATTATTAAATATAAGAGTGGGATCGCTATGAATCTCAATAATGTTATTGTTTTTAATGAAGTCCAGTATCTTGTTTTTATAATCATCATAAGTTAAAATTACGAGAGTTTGACCTTTGTCCGCTTTGCTGACGATTGCGTTATGGTCTATTAACATAAAATGGCATTTTTCAATTGTATGATTCATAGATTGCTGGCATTGCCCCTATCTACGGAAGATTATAACAATGAACTAAACATTATCAAACACATAGCGTTAGCCAATGGATACGAAAGTCATATAGTAGATAGAATAATTAATAAAAAACAAAATAAACCAATAAATATTGATGTATCCAAAGAAAAAGTAAACAAATACATTGCAATAGAATATGATGAAATTCTACACCATATTTTAAAAAACCAATTAAAAAAGCATAATATTACTTTGGCCTCAAAGGCGAGTAATAAACTTGAGAAAAAACTTACATTTACTAACAAAAATATACCCTCCGATATATTTGACGGTACTGGTGTATATAGACTTAATTGTTCTGATTGCACACAGTTCTATATAGGACAAACAGGTCGTTCCTACAAATTACGCTATAAAGAACATATCCCAAGCTCCAAGTCAAAGGTAAGAAGATCTACATTTGCAGAACATTTAAGCTTACATGACCATAATATAAAGAGTATTGGTGATAATTTAGATGTCCTACATAAATGTAAAAAGTCACTAAAGCTGGACACCCTTGAAAGGTTCGAGATATATAAAGCTATAAAGGAGGATCACAATCGTGTCCTAAATGAAAAAGCAATACATACAAATAATATTTTATTTAATAGAATCGATCATATAGAACGAGAAATCGGCTATATCAGATCGATAAAATTGAACCAAGGTCAAGCCGGCATTGATTAGTCTTACCGTGGGGGCGTTCCTGTGCAGGTTCGTTGCGGCCGCGTGTTTTTATATTTCGTTGTTATTTTGTTATAATATGTTTTATTTATTATTTGTGTAATGTATGTGTTGTTTTTAATTTTTAATATTTGACGAGACGTATATACATCAATAATGTTTTAACCTTATTCATATCCGATCTGATGATGACGCTATTGGTGTCGAAACTCGAGTTATCCCGAAAAGGATTCTAAGAAACGTTGACAGAAGGTAATTAACCTATTTTATAGTCTTAACCGTTTCTGGAGGCAAGAAAAATGTTTAAAAATGAAACAGAGTACTCGCTTCGTTTGTTCAACAGGACGGGTAGATCAACAATGTTGATCAACCAGTTGCATCAGGTTCGTGCAACTGAAGATTTTTGCCGCAGGGGCCGCCGAACATTTTGCTATTCTTGTGTCAACAATAAACCAACGTTTTACATCATTCATTTTGTTACTATTATTTTTTGAAGTTGTGTGTACATTTTACTTCAGCCTCCCCCACATACACACAGTGAATTAATTATAAAGTTAATTGTTATACAACACTAAAAATACTAAAGCGGATTAATTAACATATTTGTGCAGAAACTAAATAAAAAATCATCATTACGGTTAGTCATAACTAATTAATAATAATAATCTGCTCGCTTTACGATTTATTAACAGCTGGGTAAGAGTATTACTAGGAGGAGTCGCGCGTGGGTCATCACATGTCGTTGCCTTCTGGTGGTCAACTTATATTTAGTCATAAAGTTCCGTCCTCGCTTAAAGCAGTAGCACGCGTTATGACATGCTTTACAGCCGCCTCAATGCGCGTCTTCATTGCTTTCTTTGTAAAGACTTCATCCCCAGTTGTAAAACTTTGTGAATACAAATGTTAATAAATTCGTTAACGGTTATCGTTAAAATGAACGGTTCTCAAGAAGAGTTAAAACTAAGATACAAACTGTTACTAAAACAAATTGTAATTATGACAACGAAAACAAAAGCCCGAATGCATATTATTTAAAATCAAAGTTGGTATATGCTGTAGGAGGAAACGAAATGTAAAACAACGGTAGACTAATTGTTTGAAATTACAGTAACTTAAGTGACTTAAAAAAAACTGAGATTCAGGGAAATGATTAAAACTATTGATATTTCAACAGTATATCTCTAATGTATGTTACTTAGTTTTCTGTGATACAAAATGGAGGCTGTATTTTTATAATATAGCCTGCCCAGTGCTGCTCGCATCAAGACGAATCGACCCATTCTTTATTTCCTCAATTCCTACTACATATCAGTAACCTATTAGTTATTGTATATTTTTCTAATTGTCGCGATTTAGAGTTCTTGTTACTTAAATCGTTGCCAGTTTAACTGTAAGTGTTGGTGTCTTTCATGTGTGTTTATGTACACGTCCGTAATCATTGAACATCAGTATGTTACTGGTAGCCAGATTACCAACGAACAAACGGTGATCTCAACCCGTTATAGTAAGTAATCGGTCAACAATACGTACTTAAAAATAGCGTCATCTTTTCAACCATCCAATACAGCAGCTTACCTGCGTTTGAATTTAGTAATTTGAACATCAGCCATTTCAAACGCACCGGCAGAATGTAGAAAAGCCAAGTGCTCAACATCAGTATGTTCAAACAGCAATTACTCCATAAAAAACATTTTTAATTACAACATGACAAATTGAAGCCGCCGCGTCTGATCTCTGTTGATAAATCTATAGCGTAGCTCAAGTTTACCTTCTAGACCAGTGGTTCCCAAAGTTTTCGGTCCGCGGGATCCCCGAAAAAATTAGAAATTTCACGGGCCCCGTACGAGTTATGAAATAAAGCAAACAGTAAATATGATACGAACTCTTATATTTTAATTTTAATTAAAATGTATTAAAATCAAAATTCTCTTAACTTGCAAATATATTAATGATATCAAACATAGTTTAATGTGAACACTGAAGATGCTTTTGAACAATTAGTTCTGCAACATTAGGCTTAGTGTCTGATAATTTCAATATTAAGTCACTCTCGACATCAAGTTTATTTCTTAACTTTGCCAACCTCTGCTCTATCTTTCCAGCCACACATGTCGAAATCCAGCTACTTAGGCGTAAAACCAACTACACGGAAAAACGTTTTGCGTAGATACAGTGCTTATACGTGGTGGACTAAAACAGCGCGATCAGTTATGCGTTGATGCGGTGCTCTAGTCAGTTCGGCTGACAAACAGATCTGCTACACGACATGATTTAAAGACATTATTAAAGCCATTAGTTTGAAATTACTTTTACAATTACAATTAGTTTGAACCAAAAAAAAAAAAAAAAAATACTAGAATCCTGTACTAATTGTTTTAAGATTCCGAAATTTAGATTTTAGACTATAAAAAGTCGGAGAAAATTACGGTATAGGCTATTGTATTTTTCTTCAAAGTGTCCGCTGACCCCACTTTGGGAACCACTGTTGTAGACGATTCATGGTTACTGGCAATAAAAGAAAAAGGATTTAGAACCTCACAGTCCGGAAATAATTGTAATCAGTTAACACATTATAACAAGTTTTCGGCTCTTGAAAGTCAAGATACCTACGATGTTAATGCCAAAGACGTAAATATGCATATTGATACAATTTCTAAATCGCCATCCGTCTTTGTGTACGGGGTAATGGATTTACCCTAAGATGACAGTTGAACTAGCGGATGTTGCTGAGGTGGCACAGTGCCGAACAAAATCAGTGGCCAACAAAATTGTCAAAGTCAGTCCTGCCATACCAAAGACTCCAGTGTCGTACATCATACATCACACATCAAATAAAACAAATCAAAGCGTTATAGAGATAACTTACATCATGCGGTACTAGTACGCGAGATAAAAGTCTCATTCAGGCTGAAGGATTTAGAGTAACAGCCTTGACCAAAATCACTATGTAATTTTTTGTAGACTTCGAGCCTGCAGCATATAATAGAGACATCTACAATTTTTGAAGTTTTTGTAACAGTCGAGTAATGAAAGTAGAACTACCACATAAAAATGACTCATCTGTGCAGTGTACTCATCAATCTAATGAGTGTACTAGACGCCAACAATGCAACCATACTCTTCCTTTTGCATGTGTAAAATGCGAAAGATCAACGATTAAAAAACGTGTAAGAAGTCGTGCTACACGGGCTTTACACGTCTTGCTACTTATCGTGGGTACGAGGTCTATAGGAAACTGCAACATTAAGTTAGATCGGGAATACCAAATAAAAGTAAAACAGTACAACAGAAAGTTAATATATAAAAATATATTTATATATTACATTTACAAATTTATGATAATGCTGATATGTTTCAGTGCGTCAAGTATTGAAACAACAAAAACGTACACTACTTGCAAAAGAAACTATATTGAATAATATTGTCTTAAGGCTTTCACGCCCGGTGTCAGTTGTATAAGAAAATCCTTAAATTCGTAGTGACCGTCAATCAATGAATTTTTCAGTGAAGAGTTAGTAAGGATCGGTCAAAAATAACACAAATTTTTAACTTATTTGTGTCGACGTTTCGACAATGTTTATTGTCATAATCAGGACAATTGACACAAGTTTTTTGACCGATCCTCACTAACCCTTCACTGTATAAGAAATGTTTTCCGGGCTGTTTGGCTGTGGTCTACGGTTTAATGACAAACCAAACGTTTCAACAGCACCACTGGCTGCCATCATCAGTGGAATTCAAAGAAATCCAAGACCTCCTGAACGTAGGTTTTTATCGTCAGGCCCACAGTATTGTGGTAAAGGCTGACTGTCTGTTGAGCCTTCATGCGAACTATCCAATACTGCTATCTACTAAATAAAAACACTATATAGGCCTAATGATATTCTCAGAATAAAATATTGACTCCAATTCAAGTTTGCCCAGATAATCTTAATACATAAATCAGCATGAAGCTACCTCATTATCGTCCGATCAGCTTACCATCTTAGTTCCGTGAAGTCTTAGAAAGGCTGCTTCTTAGTAGAATTCACTGAAATAACTTTTTAGAAGGTTCGGATTTCGAAGGGATCACTCCATTGTTCATCAGTCATACTCACTGTCTGAAAAATTAATAAGCACTCAACTCCAAGAATGTTGTCCTGCGGTCTGTTTAGACATTCAATAGGCGTTTGGTACTGGCACACAGGCTATATTTATAGAATCAAAGTTGTGATGCCAAGTGGTTATTACGCTCTTCTTAAATCATATCTATCAGAGCGATATTTCCAAATCAGATGTGGTCGTGATTACTTTGTACATACCAACTACACCGGATGCACACTCATGTAGGCACGTTTACCAACG